>VNJO01003833.1:0-109927 GCA_008042535.1 Drosophila tani | reverse complement strand
TTTTTTAAATGGCCATTTATGATATATTTATTTAAATAAGAATGATTAATATCAGGTTAAATATAATACTTGGTTTTAAAAGACTTTTTAAAATGTCAAAATCTATTTGAAGCAATCGTCAATAGAGGGCAGGTTGCCGCTGCAGCGGTTCCACACTGCCCAGGCTGTCCATCCCTGCGAACGCTGGATCTTCTGGGCATACCGCACCGACTTGGTGATGTCGTCCGAGAGCAGGTCGTTGCAGATCACGCCGCAGCCATTCGCGGAGTTCCCGTTGGGCGGCTTACACCAGTAGGAGTCATTGATCTGGAAGATGCCGTAGTCCCTGCCGGTAGGATCCTTCACATCGGTGCGGTAGGAGCTCACGATCCCGGCAATGCAGGCCCACTTGTTGAGCTGATCGCGAGGAACGCCCAGCTTGGACATCTCCCGAGCCAGGGAGCAACGGTCCATGGTGCGGCCTAGGACCGAGGACATGGCCACAACCAGGATGCAGACAACCAAGAGAGCTCTCATACTTATGGGTGTCGGAAAACAATAGCTATCTAGAACCTGCTGCCTCGAGGTTTTTATACCCGTGGAGAGCATGGAGTCGCTGGCACTAAATAAACAGTTAAGAAAGATACATATAGTAATGGGATATATTTAATTAGTATTTAATTAGTAACTATTAACTATTTACTATTAACTACTTCTTTTTATAAAAAATATAAACAAAAATGTTCGGCTTCAAGTAGCAAAGAAATAGTATTTCATGATTTGTATGTATTAAATTTATATAAGTCTTTCGGACCTGCCCTGTGGTTCACTGGCACTTAATTAACTAAAAATTAATATGATCATATAATTTTAAATGTAATCTCTATTTGGTTAAAAAATGGGTTGTATTTAATTCAACCATACCCACGCTCACTTTTATCATGGATCATATTATCTTTAAATATAATCTCTATTCGATTTAAATAAGAATAATTTTAGTATTGAATACGGATTGTATTGAAATCGCAAGAAAAAACAGCGGTTTTAATATGGGGCGTATTCCAATCAACTATTTTGCAGTATTTTTAAGTATTTGAATCTATATTGATCATATTTAAATAAACTATGCTCCATGAACTATTCTAATATTCTAAACAGTAATGTATCTATAAAAAGTGGTTAGTCATAAGTATTTTTAATGTTACGTAGCTCTTTTTACATTTGGTCCTTATAAGACTTTGTAAAATGTCAAAATCTATTTGAAGCAATCGTCAATGGAGGGCAGGTTGCCGCTGCAGCGGTTCCACACTTCGGTATAAAAGATAAGTTTGTTAGCTGTAATATATTATTTATATACATCACTCACTGAAACAAGTGAAGAAATCTTATCGCTGGGCCTTTGTGCCTTTGTGTGTGCTCTCTCCCAGGGGTATAAATACCTCGAGACAGAAGGTTCCACATAATTATTGTTTTTAGACACCCATCAATATGAGAGCTCTCTTGGTTGTCTGCGTCCTGGCCTTGGCCACACGATCGATCATGGCCCGCATCATGGACCGTTGCTCGCTGGCTCGGGAGATGTCCAACCTGGGCGTTCCTCGGGATCAGCTCAACAAGTGGGCCTGCATTGCCGAGCACGAGAGCTCCTACCGCACCGGAGTGGTGGGTCCCCCTAACACGGATGGGTCCAACGACTACGGCATCTTCCAGATCAACGACCGCTACTGGTGCCAGCCCTCCAACGGACACTTCTCGCACAATGGCTGCAGCCTGAGATGCAATGACCTGCTCACGGACGACATCACCAGGTCGGTGAGGTGCGCCCAGAAGGTCCTTGGAGAGCAGGGATGGACGGCCTGGTCCGTGTGGCGCTTCTGCAGCGGATACCTGCCGCCAATCGATGATTGTTTCAACTGGAGTTTTGCCTTTGGAGAGTATAATGATGGACATTATGACCAAATATTACCTAGTATTAAAAATGTATTTTAACATACATATGTACATTTTCTAAATTCTCAATATATTATACATTTTGTTAACAAAAAAAATTTCAGTGAATTTTGTATTAAAACAATTAGAAATATTCGTTCCTTTAATATCAAAGAACTGAAGCATACTGAAGAGCTAAAAAAGTATATAAATATGACTTTCAGAGTAATTTTCCTATAACAGGTAATTAGACCTATGTATTTTTAATGTCATGTAGCTTTTTTTTCATTTTATTTAACCAGCCAAGTAATATAAAGTAAAACACTTTTTTAAATGGCCATTTATGATATATTTATTTAAATAAGAATGATTAATATCAGGTTAAATATAATACTTGGTTTTAAAAGACTTTTTAAAATGTCAAAATCTATTTGAAGCAATCGTCAATAGAGGGCAGGTTGCCGCTGCAGCGGTTCCACACTGCCCAGGCTGTCCATCCCTGCGAACGCTGGATCTTCTGGGCACACCGCACCGACTTGGTGATGTCGTCCGAGAGCAGGTCGTTGCAGATCACGCCGCAGCCATTCGCGGAGTTCCCGTTGGGCGGCTTACACCAGTAGGAGTCATTGATCTGGAAGATGCCGTAGTCCCTGCCGGTAGGATCCTTCACATCGGTGCGGTAGGAGCTCACGATCCCGGCAATGCAGGCCCACTTGTTGAGCTGATCGCGAGGAACGCCCAGCTTGGACATCTCCCGAGCCAGGGAGCAACGGTCCATGGTGCGGCCTAGGACCGAGGACATGGCCACAACCAGGATGCAGACAACCAAGAGAGCTCTCATACTTATGGGTGTCGGAAAACAATAGCTATCTAGAACCTGCTGCCTCGAGGTTTTTATACCCGTGGAGAGCATGGAGTCGCTGGCACTAAATAAACAGTTAAGAAAGATACATATAGTAATGGGATATATTTAATTAGTTGATGCATAAAGAAGTATATTTAACCGAAGAAAATTCCTGGAATAAGTAGTACTCCAACCTTCAGATTAATTTATTGATATTTCTAATCTTAAATGCTGACAACTTATCTAGAAATAAACATAGCTCATTGCCTAGAATACGGCTTTATCTGGGTTACATAGGCTCTAACCATTTGTAACATTTAGTCTTATTATTTCTTTAGTTGTACGAATCGGTAATAATTTTATAATAGTTAAAGAAAACATTTAACCTTGAAAATTCTTCAATTTTAATCCTAAACAGGTACGTAAGACCTTAAAAACCAATTTTTCTCGAATGTTTATGCAATTATTTTAGCTACAGAATCAATGCAAATGCGGAAATTTAATCCGAGTCACACTTCATCCCTTCCAGCCCCGCCAAGCGAATTAGTGGGTCTAACTTAATTATTCCGAAATCAAGGGAATCAACAACTGCCATTCATCGTGACCTCGACTCCAGTCCGGGGCTCCGTCTCCGTCTGGGAGACTTCTCAGAGACTTCGAAGAGTGGGAGGATTCCTTGTATCCTCCAAGGCACTCGCTACTCTCCCATAAATCCATCAAACGGCTACCCGCTCTTGGGCAAATAGAAAGTGGAAAGTGCTTCGCTCTGGGACTCGTTTGCCGGTCAATCAGTTAGCCAGCACCATTAAGTTTATCGCTTCGGCTGATGAGCTGGGAGCTGGGAGGAGGACGGCCCACGCATGTGTTTAGTGGCTGTCCGCACCCCTCTGACGTGGTTTTCGCATATTTTAATAGTCAAGTAGCCGTGACTCTGCTCCTCCGCTTCCTGCTCACGGTTTTCCCCCGCTTTTCCCTTTTCCCGGCGCTCTATTTGCTTTTCTCGAAGCGCAAACAATGGCCCAGAGAAGCGGGCGAAAAGAAATTGCCATTTATCTACTATTGACTCTGTCGCTCGGCAGCATCAAGTGGTTGCTGGTGGCGGTGGAAAGGGTTTTCCTTTATGGTCCGACTATTACCGTTTATTTGGCCACTCTCAATGTCGCAGAGTCAGGCGCTTGCTTTCCTTGACCAACTTCCCATTGATTTTATCTCAGAGGACAGGAGTTCTTCTTGTTTTTCCGAAGGAGTTCCAAAGGGGTTCACTAGGTTTTCCTTACGGTACACTAGTTACTGCCATACCAGCATAAATTAAACGCTTGATTTTGAAAGTCAAGCACAGAAGTCTGTCTGTCTGTCCACCCCAGCCTCATGACTTTTTCCCCATTCAGGCCATTGAAAGTTGTTGCTGCTGATTAGAAAGTGAAATTGTTGGAATAAAGAAAAATCGTAAATACCCTTAAATAGAGAAAATAATGAGGAATAAAATAGAGCTTAAAGGAAATTATTTGTACAAGTTTAAACTTTCAGAAAAATAATACTGAAAGTGGTGGGTATTCTAAGGACTTTATAAAATATTCAAGCACTGGAAAAGGGTAAATTTTTAAGGCTACCTAATTACAGTTTAAATACATTTAAAATTAATCATAAAAATGCTACTATATGTGGCATATTTCAAGACAATTTAGATTTAATTTTAATGACAATTGGCTTCCAACAGAAAAATATGTGAGACCCTTAACCACCACTTTATTAAATCACTTTTTTCAACCGTTCGAATAGTAACTATTTCATAAATTAACCATATAATAAATACTTAATTTAAATAAAATTTAACACAAACCTTAATGGCATAACCAACATACCCTTTACCCAAAGTTCCATGACGTCATGCGTTAGCGTTTCGTCCTGACTCGAGCATGATTTGGCCAATCAGAGCGAGAGCACATCCCTCGAAACGGAGGTGGGGCCTCGGGATGGAGTGGCAGGAGACTCACTTGTAGCTTTTATATCCTTGAACGAATTTATCTCGCCACGCACACTTAATAAATACAATTGAATATGTATCTCTCTGGGTGGGTGCGTGTGTGTGCGTTCTGAGGGGTCCTGCGGGCTGCCTATAAAAGGGCCGTCGCATCGCCAGGATCTTGTAGTTGCGCTGAGTTGCGCATACGTTGCGTGTGCCCCGCGGTGAAAGGATTTCCGGTCCCGTCTCCCAGTTCCAGTTCCGTGTCAGTGCAGTGCAGTGATGAGTGCCTCCGGGAAGAGTCTTCTGGGCCTGTGGCTCTACAGGAGCGGCGAGCAGGAGTGGGCCGTCAAGCAGGGCAGTCCGCTGCACCAGCTCAAAAAGGATACGTCGGTGACGGCCAGCTCCAGCTCCCCGGGCCCGGCTCCTCCGCATGTGAGTCTATCGCGGCACTCCTCAGCTCCTCCAGAGCCACCCAGGCTGGCAATCGGCGGCGTAGGCCAGGATCCGTCCCGGCAGCATTCTCCGGGCGAACGCATCTCCATCATCTTCACCCTACGAAACCAGGTGGGAAACCTGGCCAGGGCTCTGCAGGTCTTCCAGGAGCTGGGCATCAATGTGCTGCACCTGGAGCTCTCGCCCCTGGAGATGGCCACCAACCAGGCCGATGTCCTGGTGGATGTGGAGTGCGATCCGCGGCGGCTCGACCAGGTGGTGAAGATGCTCAACAGGGAGGTGGCTTGCGTGAATTACACGTCTGTGAATGCGCAGGGATTGTCCAGGGCTCCGTCACTTTCGGCCTGCTCTAGTTTCGGTGAGTTTATTAAAAGATCCTAAAAGTATGCTTTTTGAAAATTTTGGGGCTTAAAAAACAGTATTTAATAGTTGATATTTAAAAGAATTATAATACGAAAAATAAACTGCAATTTACCTCCGTTTTATAATATCTTAAAAGGGATAATAAATCATACATAAAAGTCTTAAAGATTTTTATTCAACTCACGGAGGTTTGTCTCATACTTATCACTGATAAATTATCAGAAAAGTTACTAAGTGTCGATCCCCTTGACCGTATTAAGGATTATTTAAATTAGTTCCTGACTTAATTTCCCCCCATAAATTGTCCCCTTACTTCGATTAGATTTCGGGGACATGGTTTGGTTTCCGCGAAAGATTTCCGACCTAGACAAGGCCCAGAACGTTCTGATGTACGGCTCGGAGCTGGATGCCGACCATCCGGGATTCAAGGACCCCGTGTACCGCAAGCGCCGCGAACAGTTCTCGGCCATAGCCAACAACTTCAAGCAGTAAGTGCTAGGATAATAGAATCACTCTCTATCTCAGCCCACCTGTAGGCCACTGCTAAAATCTCAAATCCATCCCCTTTTAGTGGCAATCCCATTCCACGCGTACAGTACACACCGGAGGAGGTGAAGACTTGGTAAGTTTTTGATTGCATTTGGCGCTGATTGCTGCAGCATCGATTCATGTGGGCGACTTTGAAACTTTCTGTGTGAAGGGGCACCGTTTTGTTGGAGCTGCATCGCCTCTACGTGTTGCACGCAGTGCCGGAGTATATGGAAAATTGGCCCGAGCTAGAGAAGTACTGCGGCTACCGCGAGGATAACGTTCCCCAGCTGCAGGATGTGAGTGTGTATCTCAAGCGCAAGACGGGATTTCAGCTGAGACCAGTGGCAGGATATTTGTCACCAAGGGACTTCCTCTCGGGACTCGCCTTCCGCGTGTTCCATTGCACTCAGTACATTAGGCACTCCTCGGATCCCTTCTACACTCCTGAACCGTAAGTTTGTAGGACTTATTTTCCTATTAAATACATTTTTTAATGTTGTTAAAATTGATTTGAATCTTAATCTATAATTTGGTAATCATATTTTTACTTTTAAAACAGCTAAAGATAATATGTATTACTTCCGAGATTTTGCATACTGTTAGGAAACGAATTAAAAATGATGACACGACACAAGTAAATGTGTTGTTTATAAAAAATATTTTAAATATCATATATGGAAGTACTAATTGTATTTTAAAATATAATAAGCTCTTAAAAAGTTCCTTTATAGGAAAAATCTACTTAATTTCCTTAAAAAATATTACTATTACGGAATTTTCAATGACTTTGTTGGAAATGACTAATCTCATATGACTATAAATTCACTTTTCCAGGGATTGTTGCCACGAACTTTTGGGTCACATGCCCCTGCTGGCCAACTCGAGCTTCGCCCAATTCTCTCAGGAGATTGGCTTGGCCTCCTTGGGAGCGAGTGATGCGGATATTGAAAAGCTGGCCACGGTGGGTATTCCTTCTTTCATCCCCAATCCTTCTCTTCCTAAAGTAGTACCTTCCCTTGCCAGCTCTACTTTTTCACCGTGGAGTTTGGCTTGTGCAAGCAGGCGGACAGCTCTTTTAAAGTTTATGGAGCCGGCCTCCTGAGTTCCGTGGCTGAGCTGCAGCATGCGATTACTTCAAAGCAAAAGATCAAGAAGTTTGATCCGGAGTTGACTTGCCAGGAGGAGTGCATCATCACATCCTACCAGAACGCGTACTACTACACGGACTCATTCGAGGAGGCCAAGGAGCAAATGAGGTGTGTATATTTATCTATTTAGTATCCTAGAAAATTATAAACATAAATATTTAAATTATATTTTATATATTTTTCTGTATATTCTAAAGGGCCTTTGCTGAGAGCATCCAGAGACCCTTTGGTGTACGCTACAATCCCTACACAATGAGTGTCGAGGTCTTGTCCAATGCCCAGAAAATCACGGCTGTGGTCAGCGAGTTGAGGGGCGATCTCAGCATTGTTTGCTCGGCCCTGCGAAAGATCTCCGCCACGGATGAGAACCTGGATGTGGACAGTATTGCCAACATGTTGCACAATAGCCTCAATGTGAGGGGAGGCACTTCGGGAGGCGGAGGAAGTCCCTGCAGTCCGGACAATTCTGACAACTCCACGGCGGAGGGCGACTAAGACCCGGAAAAAAATAAGGAAAGAATAAAATCTGAAAGAGACTCTTGGGACCAGAAAACAGTATAATTCGCTTGGCCTTTTAAAAGAAATAAAGATAGAAATATCTTGGAAAATTTTTAAAAGTAAATTAAAAACATTGCGCTTTGTTTGCTATTTTGTTTTAGAGAAATAAAATATTTTAAATCAATTACTCATTCAACTATTTTTCCTTAGAAATAGACTTGCAAAATGATATATTCTTTGCATCATTATTTCTATAATTTCATGAAACTTGCCCAAGTTGCTAAGCGAATTATACCTTTGCACTCTTTGAATATACACGTATCCATGTCTATGTCTAGCAGTTGTTTATTCAAATCTTAACGCTACGTATAAACTAAATTATCAATAAATTCGCAACCTCTCGGTGTAGCTGCCTAGTCTACTTGTAGATCATATCACAGTCGCTGTTGAGCAGCAGCTTCTTGCTCATGTAGCTGGTGAGGCACTGCACGAGGAAGTTGGGTATGGTCCAGAGGTTGAAGCTGAGGGCCAGGACCCGCCACTGCTGCAGGATCAGCCGGATGTCCGAAAGCCAGCCGAAGCGATGGCCCACCCGCTTGGACACCTGGCTGGTGACGCCTCTGACCACGCCACCGGCGATGCCGGAAACGCTAACCCGCCGGCGCTTGGTGGGAGCACCGTCCTCGGAGCCCGAGCCACAGCCGGAACTGGAACGGGAATGGGTGCGGGAGCGGGAGCCGGGGCTACCGCCCCCGGAGGTCAGGGCTCTCTGATCAAAGTCGGGCTTCAGGTCGACGCGTGGCGCTATCTGGATGCGGTCCACTGTGTCGCAGATCTCCGCATTGCTGATGAGGATGCCCGCCACGATGTACATCATCTTGAAAACCCTATTTTTGGGGGAAATATTTCAGAAATAATAAAGGTTTTTCCGGGGAAAATCTAAGCCGAACGCACCTCACTGTATGTGACATCATCTTGACAGTACGTAGATGTCGCCAAACGCGTTCCTGGGTATTTATTTTCTGTCTGTTTTGGGTATTTTGTATTTTTTTTGCCTGCACCAAGGTGCCTTATCAGTCGCCGCGGGTTTTATTTAATTCCAATTCAACGCTGGCCGATCTGCTGATGTATTTATTCGCTAGTTTCTATGCTCGGCACGTGGGTCAACTTGCTGGCACTGATTCCACGGACTGATCGCGATCCGACGACTGCTCTGATCTGACGCTGGAAACCGACTAACGGCGAGCGCTGGCGGCGACCCGTGCGAACGGCGCTGATAAGCCGGGACCCAAAAATAATACCGGCCTTATCCAGGCTGCATGTCCGATGCTAATGCTCGCCCGAGATATGATCCGGCCAAGTCCATTACGATCGTTCCTTTTTTTTAATGTGTCTGCAGGCAGGTTCTCTCAGTCGTTCTCCCATCGAAAACCTGGGGTGATAAGGCCTCTGACATGTGGCTTATCGATCAATTTTATGGATCACTCTGCTGCAGGCGGCGGCGGCGTCAAAATAACTCTGAATCGCTTGGAAACTACGTAATGTTTGCTGTTCGCCGTGCACTTTGGACTCCGGATTGGATGAGTAGGCGGCAACGGCTAGCGCGATGTGATTACCCATAAACGCCGGGGTCTGGTCTGGGTTCGATCGCATGAACCGGGTCCGTGTCCATCGAATCGATCCGATAGTGAGGCCTTATCGGGGGAACACATCTAGTTCACCTTTGTCTAAAGTAAACAATTGGTATTTCGGCAGAGTTATTTCTTCATAGCCTTCCGTTTTCATAATCTGGACATTTTATTTCATTTTATTTACTTGTAGTATGTGTAGTGTCCACTGCTTTCATCCAGTTTTATAGATAGAGGCACTTGATTAAAATTAGTACAGATTCAAAGAAAGTTATTAAACACACCAAAGTATATGCCAATCATGTTAAGGCCTCTAGAGAGTTTTCCTTATAAGTTCTTAAAGCTATCAGAATATGGTTTTAATTTAATTATAATTATAATTGCTTTATTAAAACAAAAATATAGTCAGTGCATTGTACTATCCATAAATTACATAAAATTACCCTAGAGAAAACTACATCCAAACCTTTCTATTGGGAGATCTCCCTATTTATGTTCAAACACTTAAAGTGAAATACAAAAGTGAACAGAATGTATATTCATGTTTGATACTGCCGACATTTTTATTTTGGTTCTTTAACATTTCTGTTTTAAATATAGATTTTCCAAGAAATTTTTAATATAATTTCTGACTAAGAATATTCGTAGATACATGAGGTTGACATTTGGAAAAATATACATAAGTTGCTTTTCCTTTCACTGCTTTCGTCACTAGCTTGAAGTACTGTTATACCATAACCAGCCTTCGTGCTTTTCCTAGACTCTCACCCTGTTATACACATCCAGCATGGTTTAGGAAAAAGCTATGTGTGGGAAAAGCTTTTGATTTGTTGCTTTCTCCCTTACTCTGTCATAATTCAAAGCCAAGAATAAGACAAGATAAAAGAACTTGAAGATACTTTGGGTTCTTATATAATATTTTTTCTGAATTGAAGCATTGTTAACATTTAGATTCATAAATTCCTTAAAGAAAAACTGAAAGATGTTTATAAAATTGATATACTTTTTGAAAAAGTTTTAAATTACACGGATTTTATTAAACAATAAATAGTAAAGTATGGTAAATTAAGGTCTGTAAAGTACAAGAGTAAACTTTAAACATGAATACTTAGCTAACCTTAATTATTTATTCCCAGAACCATAAATTTATTTAATTTTAAAGTAAATATTTCAAACCTGTCACTCTATTACATATAATAATTTGGTCAATCTGCCTAAAAATTATTTTCTTCAGCTCCATTATATCCCTATCAAACCGTTTTCTTTTCTGATTTCCCATTTCAAAAAATTACTTAAGAGCAATATTAAATACCAAGGCATTCACCCTAACTAAGTATGCGAAAAGTGAAAGCCAAAGTGGTCTTTCAAACATGGTTTAGATATCTACAATTGCGGTGTCACAAATGCACAGCAATTGGCTTTTCAAATTAAATGGAAATTGACTCCCTTGAATTAATTTGAACAGGCCTTGGAATCATTCGAATCGCTTTCTTCACTCTCTGGTACTTGGGCTTGCTTGTGTTCGACCACAAAACCATTTAATTTGTTGGCCAGAAACCCATGGCAATAATTGACTTTATTTAGAACGAGGGCCAGGCTCAGGATAAGGGCCCGGGCCAGACACATTCGCAAGGTGTCCTGGCCGAAATTCTTAAGCAACACTCCGGCAGTGAGACTTTCCCACATAAATTATGCAGGAGCCGTTCGGGGCTTGACCACTGGCGCCTGTCGACAGGCGACACCAGTCGGGCGGCAGGAGGAGTGTGAAACAAGATTATTTACAAAATGCACAAGCCACAGAATCTTAAACACAGCAAGCAGCAAGCCGGGAAGGCAAGGACCTGCCAGCAAGGACCTTACCCGTGCGGGGGCGGAAAGAAAACAATTTCCACACAAATTTCTGGAGCAAGCACACAAATGAAAACCAAACAAACAAGCCCAAACAGTTGGCAGGAGGCGGCAGACAAGTCTGAGCTGCCAAAAGGTATTCCCCAAGAATGTCTGCCACAAGGACGAGGGCGAGGGCGAGGACGAGGGCACAAGCACAAGCACTGATTTGTCTCCCCGACAGCACAAAACACTTCCTCCTCGCACAGACACAGGCACAAAGGAGCCAGAGCCAGGAGCCGGAGCCAGGACAACAGAGCTCGAGCCCCAGTTGAGCTCTGGCAAACTGCAAATGGAGACGTTATCGTCCTCATCATTCTGCATCGTCTTGGAGCAGGAAACACCACACAGCCGGCAAGCCCCCGACGACCTTGACACACAATTGTGTGGTCTGGGAGGGCAGGGACTGCCACAAATGCTCATTCAAGTGTCCAGTCTGAAAAATGGCCACCTCCTGCTCCCGCTCCTGCTCCTGCTCCTTCGCCAGGCCAGGGGCATTCAAGGAAGCAGCAGAAGTCACACAGAGAGAGACCAGAGACCAGCTCTGGCCCCGTCTGCCGGTTAATTGTGTGCCCCGGCTCCGGCACTTCCTCCTGTGTGTCCTTCGTCCTTCTTGTTGTCCCGGACAGCCATAACCAGCATCTCCTGCTGCCAGCTGCAACTGCACTTCTGAGTCCGAGATTTCACAGCTTCGGCAGAGCAGAGCCACTTCCACTCAGCCATCGCCACTTGCCACTTGCCACTTGTTGCCCTGGCTGAAATACCAGACTGATGGGCCAAAGGATAATTGAAAGGCTGCCTTTAAGATGACCGGCAGCTTAAATGCAAATTAGGAAGGGGCACTGCGGGAATAACCAAATCGCTTAATAAATTGCAGACCGAGCGAAATGGAAATTGAAAATAATGAAAATGCATGAAAAAAGCACCGAACTAGGGGTGAGTGTGGAAAACTCACGAGCAGATATGGGGTTCGGGAAAAATCAGGAGTTGGGTAAGAAGAAAGCTCGCGAGGAGAAGAAAGGGTGTTTTCCCTGGACATGATATATGATGGAGCCCGAGTCCGAGTCCGAGTCCGAGCAGGAAATAATTCCCAATCCCGGCGGAGTGGGACATGCAAATATTGAAACGAGCGGACCGGGGACAAAGAAATCTAAACAACAAAACATCAGCAGGAGCAGAGCATTTTTGGCCAGCCACTAACAATAAATGATGACAAAAGTCGGAGCTGGGGCCAGGTGGCTCCGCAAGGAGTGCAGGTCTTCCTGCTCCGAACATCGCTGATTAAACGCGAGTGCCACGAATGCGTCGCGAGGTGACGACGACGACGACATGGACATAGACATGGACAAGGGCTGGGCGGTGGTCAGTGGCCAGTGGTAAGGGGTGGACCAGGTCCGCGTCTACGTGTCCAGACGCGGCAGACAGGCTGCAGTCGGGCAGCTTGCAGGTTGTAGATCCCAGATCCCAGTTCCCAGATCCCAGACAGACGACGTTGGCAGGAGACGGAGTTGATGGAGCTGCGGCCAAAGCTGGAGCACACTCCCATTCTCCGAGCCCGTGATGGCTTCGAGTCTGCGGCAACAATTTTCGACAAAGGACCAGAAAAGTGCAGATTGCAAAAAATCAACTACGGCCATATTTGTGAGTGGACGTGAGTGTGTGTGTGTGTGGACTCTATGGTTTTTTCGGCAAACATTTCCGGATTTTCTTCATTTTTGTTGTATTTCTCTAATTTATTTCTTGATTTTATTTGTTTCGCTGCCAGAACACTCCGCATGCAAATGATGTTGAATGCGATAAGTGTTCGAAGGGTTGGTCCTCTCGTCCTGGCTCTCCCCTGCTCGGGGGGAATAAAAAAACACTTGAAAGTGGCAGACATGGGGGAGCAGGGCTAGGTGGCTGGACCACCGTTTGAAATATGAACTTGAGGGACGCGCGTATTGTCTGCCCTGATTATGGTTGGGTGGTTTTATTTGCCCCCCATCCGCCAGCTGTGGCACCCTTCCTGCTTAGCGTTCCCCTCGCCACTTGATTTATTAAGATGTTTTTATTAGGACGGATCCCCCTAGCAGCACAAGCGATCTAATAGAGCACATTCCGGGCACTTAAAGCCAAGAGCCGGCATACCTTCAACCATCGAGGGCTGGCCCCGCGCGGAGGTTCTTAATATTTCATATGAGAAATCAAGTATACGCCACGTATACCACTCGCTGCAGCTGACAGGCCAGTGCATTACCGTTAGCTCTCATGTCCTTTGTGACACAAACTACCCCCTCCGAAATCCTGGACATCTTTGACTGCTTCGTCGCTGCACATAAACCAAATATGTATGTAATTTTTTGCAATTTTCTAACAAAATTTCGCATTTTTTCGTGTTGCTATTTTATTTTGCATGGCTCGTTGGACGGACCAAGGCTGGAGCGCTCCGAAATGTCCTGTGAAATGTCCCCTGGCCGGGCAAGGAGGCCACTTGGCAGCCGGATCATGTTGGAATATTTTCAATGTCCTGGACGGGATGTGTGGCGGGATATAATAATTTCATGTGACGTGCAGCGGACGCTGCTCGTCTCCGTTCGCTCCTTTCCATCGCCTCCTCCTGCTCCTGCTCCTCCTCTGCCTCCTCCTTGTTGTCCCGGCTGCTTTGATATATAATTTTGCATTTTTTAATGCCTCACTTGCCCCGAGCAACGGAGAATGGCAGAGCAGAGCAGAGCTCGTCATGTGAGTGTCCTGTGCGACGGTATATGTGTGTCCTGCACTTTTGGCAGCGCATAATCTCATTTAGTTGCCGGCAAAACGCTTTTTAAAATCAAATTTCCGCTAAAACATTTTCTATTTGACATTTCGTTGGCATTTGTGGCTCACAAATGGAAAATATTCGTGCTCTTCCTCTTTGTCTGTCAACTGGAGAAGGAAGAAAAAACTATTGCAAGGGCCAAACATTTAAGGAGGGTCCGTAAACATTTGATGGACAATTTCCTTAAACAAAAAAAAAAGGTCTGTCAAAGGGCAGACCCTCGTGATCTCTTTTTTTATCTACTTTCTGAATATTATTTGAGCTTTGCTGCAGTTTGATTGATCCCGGCCATAGACGATGCTTTATTTCTTCGCCCTTTCACATAGGGAACCCTTTCGAACGCATGTCCATCATAATTAATGGCAGGAATCCTTGCTCTATAAGTCGAGCTTGAGCCTGGGCTTGGGTGGCAGCCTCATCAGTCCCATCCCCAGGAGCTCTTATGCCTTCTTTCGCTTCTCTGAATTTCCATTTCTCCCCAAGTTGGCTCCGCCTCCAAAAGCCGGCAGTTGGTGCGTTTCTGTGCGTCCGCTTGGCGCTTTATGTACACCGAAAACCCAACGATAAGGCGAAGCAGAAGCAGGAGGAAAGTCTGGCAGGAGGAAAAGCCGGAAGAGCAGGAGCATCAACAGGACCTGCAACATCAGCAGTAGCAGCAGCAGCAGGAGCAGGAGCAGCAGGCGCCAAAAGAGACGACCGAGTAAATGAAAATGAATGGCAGGCCGCCTAAAAGTAGGCAACGAACGAACCCCCTTCCCAATACATAGAGCCATCGCATCGAAAAGAGATGGTGGAGGCGACATCCTGCAGAATGGAAGAGGAGCCCAGAGAGCTCCAAGAAAACCGTTTGCGTGCCCACGCGGCGTATGTGCAACGTACGAACGGCCCACGCGGCGTATGTGCAATATGCGATTCAAAGCACATACACACAGAGAGAGATGCGATGTAAATCAATCAGACTGGACATTCGCTAAACTTATTTGCGCTAAATTATTTTCCAAGGAGCGGGAGTACGTGGCCAGCCAGGGCAAACAGGCAAAACGCTCAAGCACTTTAGTCAATTTAATTTCCTAATTAACTGCGGCAACAGTCCGACATCATTGGCCTCCTCCCTCCCTACCCACTTGTCGGTAATGTGCGTTGCCCGAAAGCAAGGACACCGAGTCCTTGCTCTTTGGCTCGCTCCGTGTGTTGGTAATTAGCCGCACACGTTGGGTCCTTTAACACCAAGCGCTGATGATCCTTGGACGGGCATGCAAATTAAGTCAAAACAATTGTGCACACACTCACACAAACCTAGCGGGCTCGGACAGGATGGGATGTCCTTTTTTTCTGCCACATAAATATATGTAAACTTTTTACTCTGGCCGCATAATAATGTGTCCGGCAAAGCAAGGATAACGTAATAAAATAAAAGCCACTTCACACATTCTCGACCTCGGACCGGGTCCTTGTCCACGACGGCTATTTTTTTCTCGCTAATTTGTTTTACTTTGTTTATATTAAAAACATTGTTTGCCTTCGCCGGGGCCAGGCCAAAGTGCAAATGTGTTAACCGCAAAGGATAACATTTGCCCAAGGGCTGACCGGCCAGCGGATGTCCTGCTGCCAGCTGCCGACTGCTGACCGTGTTTGACATTATGTCAGCAATTAAATTGTCATGTGAGAGCACCGAGGATAAGTAAATTATATGACCAAAGATGCTGATTTGGACAGGGAACACTGATAGGAGTAGAAGGTAGAGCAGAAGCGACCTTAAAACAACAGAAACCCATGGCCAGGGCAAACATGAAAAGTGTCCTTCTCCGTTTGCGGCACATTGCTCGGTTTTCGGTTAAGTGACCGGAAAATTGGGATCCTTTACGGCACATTTAATTCACACATATGAGCGGCACAATTACCCGAACACGCCCAGGACTTCCCCGAGCACGGCGCCATCCTTTTGGGTCGCCACGTAAGCGTAGACAAATAACACTTAAGCGCGAGATGCCAGCACTGGATTCCTGCGGCTCTCCAGACCCCAAAAGCCAGTGGCAAAGCCAACACCAAAGGAAGTGCCAGGCACAGGGAGAAAAAATCTAGAACCTTGAGGATATGAGTATGTCACAGACTTCCTCCTAGCAAACTTGGTCAAGACTTAAATGATATAAATAAATTAAATTCAATTAAAAACATTTGAAAACTGAAATTGAGATCATTTAAAAAATAAAAATAAAGTAAGTAATATATAAGAATTCTTGAGAATTCCTCTTTCTAATTTTTTGATTAGTGTATGTTGCCTCGTTGACGCGTGCCGCAGATCTGGTCTGGAGTTTTGGACCCAGGGGGCAAACGCGGAGCCACTCAGCTGCAACCTCGACAAACGACAGCAAAGAGTTTTTTATATTTTCACGCACACAAATTTCTACATTTTTTGTCCCATCCCGCCAGTATGTGTGTGTGGATATATTTCGCAAGGAGTTCATTCTAAGGACAACGGCAGAGAGGGCGCAAAGCCAGTGTGTGGAGTAAAAACTGGAAATCTTTTTCTATATATATATATATATATTTAACAATAACGCCGGTCGCGGAGTCTGGCTCCATTTTTGCAGCCGGGCTGTCTGGGTGACAGGCTGACGAGCTTGGGATGCCTTTTGGGTCTCGTCCTTGTGGGTTTCAGGACGAGTGGGGTTGCAGAGAGCAGCTAACGGAGCTGAAAAATGCGCTGGCTTTGTGCCTGGGTTATGCGATACCCTTGGTGGAGTAATGAAGTCCTGGGAGATGTAACAGGCAAAAGATAATTATTATTATAGGGGAGGATCATAAATTTTATACCTTTTTGAAATTAATAAAATATTTTAAATAAAAAAATATTCGAATAATAAAATTAATAAAACTAAACTACACTTATTTTAATAAACTTACTTCAGATTTAGAATTCATTAGGGTTTTTAGGAATTAACCTTATGAAAGGAGACAAAATAAAAGGAGGAAAAATATACAATTCTCTTGATCTTGAAACATCCTTAGCATAGTATTTAAATTTGAATAATTAATTAAGTCAAGAGGGTATTTCGAATTCTTCTTTTTCAGCTTCTTTTTACACACTTTTTTCTATGTTTTTTTTTTTTTTTGTAGGAGATGAGCTCGAAAGCAGATTTATTTGTGTTAGAACACACGGATTATGACTTCCGCAGAAGTGTGGCGGTGTGATTCGCAGCAACAATAAGCCACTTGTTGGCATTTTGCGGCTTGCCAAAAGCAACCACTGGTACTTGGCCCTCGCCTTGCTCTTTTTTGCCCATTTTAACCCTTCCAACTCCAACTTAATGAGACCTCGTTGAAGTCAACTTGGTGTCTCCTTCCATCTACCACTTGAAGCTCATTCGAGGAGTTGAGGTAAATTTAAGATTGGTCAGGACTGTTCCCGGGGACTCTTTTAAAATGAAAAAATGCAAAGCGACTTCGACAAACAGAATGCTGATGATAAACTGGCCATTGGCCAAATGAGGAAAGCCAACGCATAATCAAACACCGAAAAACCAAAAAGGCAGGTGCATCCCGGAGGAGGTCCGTCCTCACCTGGTGACCCCTTCGCTTCGCATTTACCTGTTTTGCTCTTTGGGGCGAGGCTCGTGGAGCGAGGCTCCAGTGTTCTTTGGCACAAACAAATTTCTGTTTGTTGTCTTTGGAGGCCTGGAAATTGCGTTTCCGCTTGAGGAACGCCCCATGCCCCCCCTTTCGATTCCCGAAGTATGCTGGGAAAATGTTAGCTGAAAATCCTGGCGAAGAAGCGAGCATTTCCTTTCGCCTGTTACACACCAGAAGAAAATTGATATGTAAGTTAATATTGTCGACACAATTAGCAATTATATATTTATAACTGTATAATTAAAATACTTTATGTCTGGAAATCATTGTAAAAATTACTATGCTCGGAGGTTAAAGGAATAAGCTTTTTTCGGGAACTTCTACTTAAGAGATTTCTTGGAAATAGATTCTTGAATAAAATAATAAATTGAGAAAACAGCTTTGAGAAAACCCCTTAATCTTCTGTGTAAGCTTCTCAATTTTTCTCAGTGAACTGCGGCTGTTTGCTTTTGGGTTTTTGGTGGAAATGTTGCGCTTGCAAATCGCACGGAAAATTCGAGAACGAGAACGAGAAACAGACATAGGCAGCGGCTCGGCTCGGCTCCTCTGTGTTGGTTTTGGGCTTGAGCATGTGTCTCTCCCACTTTTTCCCATTTCCCCTTTTTTCCCTCCCTTAGAGAAGGATTTCCATTTCGCAGCTTAGAACTGAACTGGACGGTTCGGTGGGTGTTCTCTGCTTTTCTAAATAATAGGATTCGCGACCGGCAACTTCGAGGAGGTCCGCAGTGCCCCCCTTTGCATTGTCCACCCATCTCCACCCACCCACTGGGCTTTCCACCCAACTCCACCCAGATCCCCGCAATAAGCCAAACAATGCAGCAGACGCATGCATGGCCCAAAGGTTGGGAGAGATGTGGTCGGTGCGAGACGGTGGCCAGTGCCCACTCTGGCAATGGCAACGGCAACGGCAACTTGGACCGGCTATCGATTGAATTTATTTGCATTCGCATGGGCCCCAAATGCGGCGAAGGAGGTGTAGGCAAAGAGGCCTGGTCAACAATTCTTTCGATTTTCATTTCCGTGTCCTCTCCAGGCACCGCCAACAACGACAACAAGGACAACAATAGGCACGGAAAAAAATTGTTTAAGAACGGGGTTATAAAAATAAACAGGGACGTTTATAACTCAAAGAACACTTCATATGATCTTTCAAAAAATGTTCCTTAAGTTTATGAATGTTGTAATGAGTTATTGAGTTTCTTTTTAACTGGTTTATATAAGTTCTTTTAACTAAAATATTTTATTTGCGAAATTGGGATATGTGATTTTCTTTCCTTGAATTTTTTCGCTTTGAAGACCCTGTTATTTATTTATAAATTCTTTTCTGTATGATAATCTTTTTACTCCAAGTATATAATATTTTTTAGAATAAAGTTTTTTGTTTTTTAATTATGATAGCTATTTCAGTGTACCGCTGGCAACAACAAACATGCCGCAAAAATCATTAGAAACTCTTTTGTTAGCTGGCGCACGTTTGCAGGCTCCAAAGTCGGGAAATAAAACGGCAGAGAAAACGCCTCCGACGCAGGCACTCCTTTCCTCCGAGGATGAGGAGCGACGACGTCGCGTATGCGCAATTTTCTGCAAAAAAAGGATGAGGGAGTGGCTACCCAATTGACCGAGGCCGACGAAGGACCTCCAGGGGCTGCAATGGTGGTCTCGGCCGGGTGGCTCCTGCTGCTGCTGCTGATGTGGCCACTTCTTTTGTTGCCCCTCCGCCGGCGGTTTCTCCTCTCCTGGATTCCCCGCTGCCCTTCTCCAGTTTTGCGGTGCCGTTCTTTTTTTTTTTTGCTGCATCGCTCGTTGGTTTTGCGTGATCCACACTTTAAGCAGCCTTAGCCGCAGTGGCCACCAGCAGAAAATCCCTGTGATAGATGTGAAAAAGGGGGAAGAGTCCAAGGGAGCAGCGGAAAACATATGCAAGCTGAAGGATTGCATCGGTAAGCAGGCTCTTAAAAAGGAAGTCTGAAAAGTTTCTCAGGTTTGATCGGGAAAATCGCACCTTTTATTCCGTTTTAATCAAGGTTTTCTGAGCCTCTTTATATTTCAATAATGTATATTGATTTAAGTAGCCTTGATTTTTATTGAAATTATACGATCTTTACGAAATTCACATATCTTTTTTCATGACAACAACTTCAATTTATGTTCTACATTCCAATCAAAATTATGAGTAGCTCAGGCTTAGCTCAGGTTTGTACTCTAGGATTCCTAGGCTCAGTTAAAAGCTTTTTTATCCCTTCCTTAACTGAATCTTTAAGGTTGCTAGACTCTAACTTCTGTTGTCACTCTGTTTGTCCTTGATTCGTATATCTGGCTTTGAGAGCTTGAAGAGCCTTCGAGGAGCATTCGAGTGAGGCTTGGAAAAACTCGCAAGGAATAAGAGTTTTTTTTCGCCCACTTCTACAAATGGCCACAGAAAGGCGCTAGGCTTTCTAGGCATTCTCCAACATCAATTTTCCGCTCCTGCTTGCTTTTTTCCATATTTTGCGCTTGCTGGCGACACTGGTATACAAAGAGTCCCTCCTTACTTCTATTTTCATTAGGATGTTATACTCTTTTAAAGAGCGCTTTGGTGATCATCGAACGTATACAAATTGTATGTTTTCACCTCAAATATTTCACTATTTTGTAAAAGATAATAAAGATAATTAAATAAGGAGAAGCATTTATTGATAAAAAAAATAGGTATTTATATTTTCTTCATGGTATTTGAAATATTAGAAAGATATTTTCAAGATAATGTTTATTTTAAACTATCTTATATATTAAGAAAATTGTGTACCTAATTTAAAGGGCATTTCGAATATCCACAAGTTAATATCGAAGCACCGGCTTTCAGTGGCTTTGGCCATTTCCTGTCGCCAATTCTTTGGCCATCGCTTTCTCTTTTGGCCGTAAGTGTGTGATGGTCTGGTGTTTTTCTTTTTTCCTTTTCAATTTGAACTCTTTCACTTTGCCAGCGGATGTCCTTTAACGTGGTTTCCAGACCACTGCCCCCGAACCTGTTACTCCACACGCTTTCTTCACGGTGCTCCGATAATTTCACTTTGAATTTCCTCATCGCTGCTGCACGGAAGCGCGCTAGTTTCCTTTCCCAGCGGACCGGTTAGTTTTCCGATTTTCCGTTGTGTTTTTTTTGTTTTTGTCCAAGTGCACTCCGGTCGCCATCTTCGGACTTGTCAAGCGGAAGGGCCTTCATTTCCGCCACGAAAGCGCCGTCGCGCTGTCTGTCCAAATATTAGGTGGAAAGCAAAGGAAAGGTAGGAGCCAGGAAGGATCTACCTTCGAAAGTAAGAAAATTCTGCTCTTTTATTGAAGTCAATGGCTACTTTAAGCAAAGATCACAATATTTTTTCAGATTTAAGGTAGTCTTTGGGACTAATGCAGCTTTTTTTTATTTTAATAGTTCTAAGCGTATGAACTCAGATTCCGAAAACTCTATTACACAAGCAGAACTCTTTTAGGAATAGAAACTAATTAAATCGTGCCGAAAAGTATGCTCCAAAATGTTACAAGAAAAATAACAAATACGGGACTTAAAAAAAAAAGGTATACTTTTTGACAGTTTTTTAATTGATTTTATGTTTAAAGTGATTTTTTGTGGCAAATTATTATATTTATAATTTCAAACAGTCTGAAAATTTGGAAAAATTAAACTAAGGGATAAAGATATTACTTCAAAACGATATTTATGAAGTATCTTAATAATTACGGTCTCAGAAAATATTTATACACCGAGATTAAACATTCAATTTCCTAATTGTGTTAGTCATTTAAGAGTTAAGAACATTTAAAAAGAAAGAATATTATAGAAGCCACTGAAAACTCTGTAGATGAATAATCTAAAATGTTGTTCTAAAGTATGCTTCAAAATGTTTATAAGTTCACAATGTACATATTTGGAGCATCATACATTTCGTAGCATACTTTTAGATGCCATTCCCAATGATCTAGGCGCGGCGATCTAGGCGTATACGTAATATTCGTTTTTTACATGCTTACAAGCTGATAGATAGAATAAATAAACAAATAATAAAACAAGTACGTACGTTTCATTAAGTAAATTTATTATGATACAGTGAAGTAACTGCGAAATACCTTAACACCACCAGAAAAGAAGTATTACCTGGTGACACGTGCCCATATAAATCATACAAATAGTAACCCACTTTTTTTTGGTTAATAATTTTCAAAGGAAAGAATTTCCATAGCCATACATACAAGTCCCTGAACAAAAGGAGCCACAAAAGAAAGCACGCAGAGAAAGGAGCAGAAGTGGAGAGGCAATCGTGTCGGCGATTCGCCAATTCTCGGGCCTTGAGAATTATTTGCGATGCGATACGCTTTTTTGCCCATGTACGCCCCCCGATTTATATATGCAGATATATATAAAAGTATTTCATGTGGCCCCAAACCCAAATATATATCTATAAGATATATATATATTTCGAGTGGTCGGGCCAATCGGCGTCGAGCACGAAGCACAGCGGAGGCTCGTTTCGAGGCACGAGCGCAAAAAAGGTCACAAAAAAGAGAGAGGCAAATGGAATAAAATATGCAAAATATACAAAATCGTACGCACACACACAGGCAGACAGCTGGCACAGAGAGGGATTTATTTTAGTTGTTGTTATTGGTTGCGCACACACGTGTCAACTAGCAACAACAATTGCCCCAACGGAGGTGCGTGCAGCAACAACAACAACAGCAACAAGCAACAGCAATAACAAGAAGAGAGCCGAATATTAAAAATGCGTTCGTAGCGCCGCCTACCAAGTGACGTCAGCGGGAGAAGAACAACAATAACAACACCGGCAATGCAACACTGCACTTGCCTGCGTCTTTGCCTCCTTTTCTTCCTTCCCCTCGTTCTTCCCCCTCTTGTTTTTTGCCATTTTTTCTTCTCCCCTTTCGGCTTGTGTGTGCTCTTTTGCTCTTTTCGTTGCCACCTCCAAGGAGAAGAAGAAGCAGCAGCATAGAAGAGAGTAGAGCCGAAGCTTCGTTTCCCGTTCGTTCGTTTCGTTTGGCTCGCGTTTTTTTGTTGTTGCTTCCCCATCCACTCTCTCGCCCCAAATGGGTGCGCTCGTGTGTGTGCTGGTGTGTGTGTGCGGGAGCACCTAGCTTGCTGGCTCACTCACTCCCAGGCGGCGCTGGCTTTGCGGGCAGCTTTGGGGGCGTGGCCAAGTGGCGAGTGCCGTTTTTCTCTGCTCTTTTTGCCATAGTTTTGGGCCAAGCCAACAACAACGTGCTGAAGGAGCTGCCGCTGGAGGGTTGGCAACAACTATTGGCAACACTTTCTTGCTGGACATTGGTCAGCATCTCTCTTTCTTGCAGAGCTTTGTCGGCGTTGCAAGTTGGTGTTGCAGCAGCTGCTGTTGTTGTTGCCCTTGTTGCTGCTGCTTCTTCATCTCTTCAAGTCGCCGATTTCGACGTTTTTATAGAGCCTACGCTTCGATTTCTTGATTCGCGATTTTCTATGATTTTGACTTGTGGGTTTTATTTATGGGATGAGTTTGCTTAAATATGGCTTGCTTTATCTGAAAAGCTTGAGATATTGCGGTAAATACGTAGAGAAACCACCAATTTGTTTTTCCACGAAATTCCTTCAAGTAAAAAATAACCTCAAATTTAATAACAATTTAATCTTAATAGCAGATGTTGACAGTATTTAATAATCCTATTTATATTTTGACGTTGCTTGTAAACTAACATTTTCATTAAAATTAATATTAACATTTTTTTAATATTTTTGCATTAAAAACAAAAAAAAAAGTTTAATTTAAACTCTAGTAGCTTCAATATTTGTTCAAAAAATTTAAAAATTATATTTTCCGCTCAAGATTATATAAGAAAATAGATTTATCCAGTTTTTTGTTAATATCTTATCACTTTTATTATAAGGACTTTAAAAATATAAAAAACATATTTGTTTGTAAGTAATTTATATGTTTTTAAATTCGTTAAACCTTAAATGAAATTAAAATTACGGGGAAATTGTATTTTCATTAATTAGCAATAATGTTTATTCAATGTTTTACTCATTATAACAGAATAAAGACCACCCCATAAAGGAAAGAACATTAAAAATCTAGGAAAATATAGGAGTATGAGATATGTACGTGAATTAGTTTAAAAAACTTTTTAAATTATCTTCAAGATAAGATTAAAGTTTTTCCCTGATAAAAATTGAAGAAAAACCCCAATTAAAATTGTTAGTGGCTTCAATTTTTTCAACGATAATTTAAGGTATTACCTTATTTTTTTCCACAAATAAATTTCACTTAATTCATTTATCTTTGTATTTTTTTAATTTAAGGAAATCATCTAGGGAATATTTCTAAAGACTAACAATACCTTTTATTGTAAAGATCGGCTTTCTGACTTCCGTAATTTCCACTTGTTCCAATTTTTCAATCTTTAATCAACCTAATCTAACATCTCAAAGGAAAGAGTTTCTTCTTATTTTAATGGTCGGGGCTTGGCGTTCTTCACAACCTTACTCTTTCAAAAGATCAAGCAAGGTGCTCAAGCATAAAAGAGAACTCCTTCGGAATTCCCCTTAAGAGAGGCCAGTGCCTTGCTCTTATTGAATTCGCCGTGAAAACCGGAAAAACGACCGGCGCTCTCACTTGCTCGCTCTCGTCTTTCTCCTACCCCTCCGAAACGAACGCCAGCGCTCTCACTCGCCTCGCGCTGCCGGCGTCGACGGCGACGCAGGCTGAGCGGTCTCGAGTTTCATTCATTGCACGATGTGCCGTGAGTTTCAGTCGATATTTAACTTTCGGCGTGAGTGCACGTTTGTTTTCACGGCAAAAAAAAAGCGAGCAACAACAACAACAGTGACAACAACAACAACAATAGCAAGCAGAACTGAAGCAGCAACAACAAGTGACTAGTGAGCGAGGCAACAACAACAAGAGCGATTAGTTGCAGCATGTGTTGCATGCAGTGAACAAAAATAAACACCAGAAGTTGCATTAATATTCATAATTAACATAAAATACAAAGAAACACAGTGAGAAAAGAAAGCAGTGTGTGTGTGCCAAGGAAAAAGAAGGAGACCAAACCAAACCAAACCGAAGTGTACGTGATTATTAAAGATAATTATAGTGTGTTATTATTTACGACAAATGCCTGAGCAGGTTGCACTTAATTGGCGCTGCACGAAAATCGATTTTCCTCGATTTTCCACCTTATAGAAATAGTATACCCGTGCATATACATGTATATGTACTATATATATAAATTATCCAGTCCGCGCATTTTGCGTTCCACCCAAAGAAATTGTAATTTATTAATTTATAACACAATCCCACCCACCGAAAGGTCGTAAAAAGCTATGGTGTTGCTGCTGCTGCCGTGGCTACGATGTTGCTGCTGCCACAGTTGCTGCTGCTAGCTGCTTGCTGCCTCGTCTTTGGGCGCTCAGGAATTAAGAAGAAAACTTACGCGAAGGAGCAACTTTTGCGAGTTGCTTCCGAGTGCCTCTCTGCCACCGCCACCGAGTGGGTGGCACGCGCCAAAAACAGTTTGTAAACATTTTCCGCAAGGAGAAAACCCAGAGAAAACTCGCAGCAAACTCTGGCACAGCAGCAGCAGTAGCAGCACCAGCACAAGCAGCAGCAACGAGCCCTGCCGCCTGTGTAATTTATTACTTGCTGCATAAATAATAAATAAGCGTTAATAAATAAATACAATATACAATATATAAATGTGCCTCGTTGTCTGAAAATCCACCCACCCACCAACACCCAACTTCCTACCCCTCCCTCTCTGTGTGTGTGTGCTTATGTGTGTGCCAGCGAGCTTCGAAGGATCCACAACCTCGAGACGAAATTAAATAAATAAATACGAAAAATAATAATAAATAAATACAGAGGGCACACAGGAAGAAAATGTTATTATATACTGGAAGGTTATAATAATAACTCAATATTGGTTTGTTTTGTACTTAAAAAAAGATTTATTCTTTAAGTGGGTAAAGTACTTCATTTTGTTATATTAGTTTTAATATTAGTAAAAGCAAGTTTACCGTAAAATTAAAATCTCTAGCGAAAGAACAATACTAAGAAATTATTTCATAACACTATCTATATGTAATTGTGGTTTAATTGACATTTATAAAATTACAAATTCAGTTTAAACATTTTTAGACTTATAGAGATTTTTTAGCTAACTTTAAAAGTTGTTTTTATAAAGAAGAAGATTAAATGTACATAACATATGTAAATAAAATAAAAACATTGTTTACTCTTAAGCGACACTTAATGTAACTTAAACTGTTTGAATTGTGAAAACTTTAAATAATAATTAGTTAAAAGGCGTTTTTACTCTCTATTGCACTTAAAAATAATTCAATACTCGATATAGTAACGTTAAATTAATTGAAATTTTGTCAAAATATTTTTGTTCTGTGCACAGAAGTGGCTCGCATTTCGTTGTTGTTTATTTCCCTTTAGTTTGCTTTTTTTGGTTGTTTAACAGCTGCGCTCGTTATAAATAATTAATCACAAATAAAAATAAAAAACGGGGAAACAGGAAGTGCCCAAGCAATTGGCAACTAAGAGAGATCAAGAAAACGACGTTATGATTTCCGAAAAATTCAGTTCAGTTCAGTTCAGTCTAAGTTCGAGTTTGAGTTTCAGTTTCGAGTTGTGAATTTTTGTTTTTGCATTTAGGCAATTTACTTATTTATTTATTTGAGGCTGACTTTTTCCAAAGAAGCATCAAATTTAATGCGAACGGCGGCGGCGGCGGCTACAACGACGATAACAGCAACAAACATGAATAAATAAAAGGAATAACAAAAGGCAGAGCGCGGCCATAACAATAAACCAAAAGTTGCCAAAAAGGCGAGAAGGAAAGGCGGAGGAAAAGCTGCCGCTGCCGCCGCCGAGTGGAGAGAACATTTTCTTCTCCATTCGAGAGCCAAGGGCGGGCTGAGGCGGGGTGAGGCTCCCTCGGCGATGACTCTCCGGCAACAACAATAAAATAAACAAAAATAATAACAGTCGACGACGTGGAGTCGTCGCTACAGCCACAAGATTTAATTGGAATGAAATAATAATAAACATAAAAAGTAGCAAGAAGAAGAAGAATTATAATAACAATAATAATAAATATAATTAAATTTTATGACAGCTGCGGAAACTTTTCCACCCCTGTGCTCACTCAACCTCCCGACCTCTGGCCAACCTCCTCCGAGCTTCACTCGCTCACTACCCAACCCAACCCCAAGCACACTCATAAATTAAAATTATACAAAATATTTAAATAAATATAATTACTTTCGGCTCTCTCTCAGCGCTGCCATAAATAATAATATTTAATTAAATATAAATCTATAGATGGGCGATGTGCGCATGCAAGTAGATCCAGAGACAACAATACAAAATAAGCAATAATTTATATATACATACTCACCCGCCGCTGCTCGCATATAGACATATAGATGTGTATAAATACAATGCCGAGCGGAGGAGCCTACAAATAATTGCAGCTCAGTAATATAAATTAAGCCAAATTAAACATAAATAAATGTGTGCTTAGCTTTTAGCTAATAAAGCACATTTCTGGCCTGGGCGGGTTGTGGGTGGTGCCAGAAGGCGGCCGGTGGGGCGGTGGATTAGGGAGGAAATACTAAACATAAATTAATAGAAATTCATGGAAATTTTCGACTCAGCAACAGAGGAGGAGCGCAAGATTAATAGGCTTATTTAATAGAGTTATGACTAAGAGCAACTGCGAACGCTTGATATGGATGAAATACTTCCAAAGATATTGAGCAGATAGAACCGAATATATTCAATTAGCTGATGCAAATAATACGCAATGTATTAGTAATTAGTAATTCCAAGAAATTATACAAATGCTTTGTGTATTTTTTTAAGAGAATATAAAGCTAAATTACTCATTTCCTTTATGGCTATAATATTAACAAAGGGGAATTTGAGAAGGCAGGTATTTATTTTAAGTGGAAGATTTTATATAAAAGCTCTTAGCTCAATTGGAAATATTTCAATATTCATATGAATTATATAATTACCACAAGCCTTTTAAGAACCAAGAAAAATAAATTTTAAAAAGATAAACAAAAAGGTTTTAATTACAAAGGAATTTTCATTGAAATATTTCCATCACTTGAAGCTCTCAAATGATAGAATTTTTAATTTAAACTGATAGATGATGGGATAAATGTGCGAAATCGCCGATTTATAGTTTCCTTTGAATTGCCTCGAGTACCTACATGAATTGTATATTTAATTTGTTGAGAATCATGTGAATTTTTCGTCTTTTTCAGCGCTTGAACTGCTCCCCGGAAGAGTTCTCGTAACGACCCGGTAAAATGTGTTAGGGATCCGCGGGAGATACCTTCACTTCATCAGAGCAGAAACGGAAACCACATCCAGCACCATGGACATGACCAAACAGATTGTGGACTTCGAAATGAAGTCGGAGTACGAGGGAGATCAATTCGAGGCGAGTGACTACACAATGCCGACCGTAGAGGAACCCAAAATGGTATCACAGCCCCTCATCGAGGACTCGGAGGAGAGCGATCGGAGATCCTCGCCCGAGCGAGAAGTTGAGGCCACCTTTGAGGAGCCCAAAGAGTCAGATCCTCAGACAGAGAAGGACCCACAGGACACAGGTGTGATCAAGTCCACGGAAAAAGATTTAGATACAGCAGACACAGTGCTGGTGAAGCCAAAGTCGAGTCTGGAGAACGAACAGCCCCTGACACCGCCGCCACGTCCGCTGACCTCCAGCGAGGTGGTGGGTCTCCGCGATCCCGACGATCCGGAGCTGCGTCTGCGCCTCGAGGCCAAGAAGTCCCGCTCCCTGCCCGTCTCGCCACAGCCCCAGCCGAGCCTCAAGCTGGCGGGATCGGCCCTCTTCGAGTTCGGCCGGGCTTCATCGCCGCCCGTGGAGGCCAAGATCAAGAGCAACAGCCCCGAGCTGAAGGCTCCTCGCCGGAAGCTGGCTCCTCCCAGTGGCGTCGGCGACAATCAGCAGTTCTGTCTGCGCTGGAACAACTACCAGTCCAACCTGACCAATGTCTTCGACGAGCTGCTGCAGAGCGAGTCCTTCGTGGACGTCACCCTGTCCTGCGAGGGTCAGTCGATCAAGGCACACAAGATGGTCCTGTCCGCCTGCTCACCCTACTTCCAGGCCCTGTTCTACGATAATCCCTGCCAGCATCCCATTATCATCATGAGGGACGTTAGCTGGTCGGATCTGAAGGCTCTGGTGGAGTTCATGTACAAGGGCGAGATCAACGTTTGCCAGGATCAAATAAACCCCCTGCTCAAGGTGGCCGAGACCCTAAAGATCAGGGGCCTGGCGGAGGTCAGTGCGGGTCGCGGAGAAGGCGGAGCATCCGCCCATCCCATGTATGATGATGATGACGACGAGGAGCTGGCAGCGGCAGCCACTGCCATATTGCGCCAGCACGACGATCCCGATCCGGACGATGAGCTCAAGGCCAAGAGGCCGCGTCTGCTGCCCGACGGCGCCCTGGATCTAAACAAAAGGCAGAGGAAGCGTTCCCGGGACGGCAGCTATGCCACGCCCAGTCCCTCGCTGCAGGGCGGCGAGTCCGAGGTCTCGGAGCGTGGCTCCACCTCGACTCCCGGCCAGAGCCAGACCAACCAGCCGCTGGCCATGACCACGTCGACGATCGTGCGCAATCCTTTCGCCTCGCCAAATCCCCAGACCCTGTCGGGCGGCAATGGAGGCGGGTCCTCCGCTGGAGGATCCCAGAGGAACTGCTCCTCGCCGCCACCATCGGCATCGGGACACAGCAATGGCAGCAGCTCGGCCGCCATGCATTCCCCGCCCGGCGGAGTGGCCGCCCAGTCTGCTCTGCCGCCGCACATGGTCGCCGCTGTGGCCGCCGCAGCTCACCATGCCGCCGTCGTGCCACCGCCTCCACCCGCCATGCATCACCATGCCGCCGCTGCCGCTGCCCAGCAGCTGGCCGCCCAACATCAGCTGGCTCACTCCCATGCCATGGCCAGTGCTCTGGCAGCAGCCGCCGCAGGAGCAGGCTCGGGATCGGGAGCTGGTTCGGTAGCAGGAACAGGAGCCAGTGCTCCCACAGGCGGAGCTGGAGCAGGAGGCAGTGCCTCCGCCTCGTCGGTGGGATCCCATCACGATGACATGGAAATCAAGCCCGAAATTGCCGAGATGATTCGCGAGGAAGAGAGGGTGAGTGATCGAAGAGATATATCTATTTATTTTATTTTTAAATATTTTTTAATATACAAAATTAAATAATTATCTAAAAACTGTTTTTAAAAAAGAAATTAACCAAAAAGTATCCATTAATGCAATATTGAACGATCATTAAAGTAAACTAAAGATCTCTTTTAAAGAAATCCCATTTCCCTTCCTCTTTGGTGAACTTTTTCGGACCATTATTAATTCCAATTTATACCGCAAATCAGAGAAAACCTATGAGTATAATTTTATTCAGAAAATAGATTATGGTTAATTAATAAATTAAACATTTTGCATATATTTCTCGAGACTGTCATAATGACAAATTGATTTTTCCCAGAAACGGAAAGGAAAATCACAAATATCTCTTGATACTTGGCCAATGAGGTTCACATAAATAAAGTGATGAAATGTGTTAATTTTAAATATTTTATACAGCGAATTATATTATCTGATGTTTGATTTAGCAATTTAAATAGTTTTAGAATGTTGTTTAGAACTAACAATGAATAAGTACCTAGATTTGGGATAAGTAATGAGTAATAATTGCAGAGGTTATCTGCTCAGATCATGAAATCATCAAGCGAGCCATGTGATCATTGTGACTAATATTTATGGCTTCAAGTCCACTTACATGCAAATACATGACACAGATCCCACAAATAAATTAGATCATTAAATTCAAATCTGATACAAAGTAACAGAAGCACGATCATAAATATTGATAAATAATTGCACAGTCAAACCAATTAATATATAAGTATATAAGATGCACTAATACGAGTAGAATGAATACTAACAGAACTCAATAATGGAAAGAAAAAGTCAACCAACCATAGAGTTTCCAGGTCGGGTTCCATTTCCCCGTTCGTCTTGACCCCAAGACCCCTTCTTCGCCCTCGAGGGCTGCGCCAAAGCTTTGCATAATGCGCATACGCCGCGTACGCCGCTCACTTATTTATTTATCGTTCGCTGGTCGCTCGCTGGCTGGGAAGGCGGGTGCTGGGTGCAGGGTGCATGCATATTAACGAAATCTTTTGCATTTACCCCGGGCCGCATTTACCTTATTCGTTGTTATTTCTATTAGATTGCAAATTAAAGCTGATTTACTATTTGTATAAGAAGACCGGCTCGAGGGCAGGCGCGGGGCGAGGTCGCGACATTAAGTGCGTCAGCGACTTGAAAAATAATTCAACAACATTTAATGCTAATGACGAAAATTGCACAATGCACGCACACACACAAATGCGAAGGCAAAAGAGACACAAAGAGCGACAGAGAGAGAGAGAGAAAATCAACAAAATTATAAACAATTGGCAAAAATTGATGGCAAGGCAAACAAAAGTCGCACAAATATTTGATTTGTTCGTCTCGTGCATCTGATTCTCCATAATTGCAACTAATGCGCCTCCGATTTTCCCTCACTTTTGCACTTTGGCTGCATTCTTGGCTCTTGTTTTTTTTTATTTTTGTTGATAAACACTTAATATGTGACATTGAGCATTATTCTTGAGCCGGCATATTTTTCCACGTTACTTTGGCACTCGAATTGTTTATATACAGCTCTGAACTTGAGTAAATAAATCCATATAATCAATGGGTGGCGAGTGCTGCTCATGAATATGAATCGCAGTTGTTTGTACAAAAAGCAAATAGTCATTCGAGGAAAAGATTGTAGACCTTTGAATATTCTAAATCATATTTTCTTCCAAGAAATTAATCATTTGCAGAGCAGGAAAAAATGTAGTAAAGAATAGTCTTAAAAATTCAATATTTCTAATATTTATAAATCAAACAACTCAAATGTTTATGAATGACAGCCAGTCTGATCTCAAAGTAATAATATTTCTTATTTTCCAATACTTAAACAATTTCTCTCTCTGCAAGTACTAACTATATATAAAGATCCGATGCCAAACCAGCTGCCTGCATATTTATGCGTGCAAAATGAATTAGAGATAGAGAGCAAAAACCCTTGGTTGGCTTGCCTGCCCCCTTGATTTTCTCATATTATTCGCTGCTTTTTGCTCGCACAATTTACTGTTCCTTTGTTAATTTATTGAAATGAAATGAGAAATAAAATCAAGAAGAAATAGACGGCAGTAAATGGCGCAGAATGTGAGGTCGCCCCCTTATTTTCTTTTACTTTTCCTCATTCCGCAAAACCACCGAAATCTGACGACGTCACTAGGGGGAAGTCCCTGGCTGAGAGACCGCAGAAGGACGATGAAGCTGGGAGCCTGTTACTTAATAGAGTCCAACTTTTCCTCAGTCAATTCCGAGAGTGTTCTCTCTTCGAGTTTTCCCCCACTCCATCCTCATTTTCCTCGCATTTTCATTCATAGAAGCCAGGCGGCGAGTGGGAGAGCGTCTCACACACAGGGCGTGAGAGAGAGAGAGATGCGGAGACACACACGCAGCGCTGGGGAAACCCAGCAGTCAGGAAAAGTCACAAGAAACTCAAATTCAGGAGGGTTTGCCCTGCCACCCCCACACCACAATTATTTTCTCCGCAAAATTTTTGTGCGAGTTCCTTGACTTTTCCTTGTATTTGCCGTGCCTTTTCTTTTGTGCGTTTGCGAATTGTTTTTGCAAGAATATTACTGAAAATTGCCGAGTGCTGAAAGTTCTTTGACAGCCCAGGGCGGGCCCCTTTCCACGATTTTCCCCCCAAATATCCCCCTTTTTCTCCGGCATCTCTTTGTCTCGGGCGTTAGTCATAATTGCTCCATGGGTATCTCCATCTTTGTGGGTTCTTCTGGTTTGGCTTTATGCAAAGCAGGTTGCTTGAACTCTCGCGATCTAGAGGAAATGGTTAGGAGGTTTTCTTTTTATTTCTCCGCTTTTTCGAGCGTGTGAATCTTTCCTTTATTTTTGTGTTTAAGACCAACTTAAGCCAAATGTCACCGGCTGTTTCCTGTGCGGTCCGCAGCTCATTAGAGGTCTTTGATTGATTCGAACCGGGGCCGGGAAATAAATCAAATTTATGTCCGCTGGTTTTACATAAGCCCGTCGATCGTTGGCCACCCCGGGAGCCAATGGGAAACTGTTACGGGGCCCTCTTATCATCTGGCACATATATATAAAAACCTAGAGGCTAGGGGCCAGAAGCTAGAGGCATTTTCCATTTCGAAGATTAAAGGATTTCGTAAGGCCGGGCGGCACTTTGGAATTCAGTCAGTCAGTCGCCTGAATTATATGTGAATTCTATAATTTACGAGGCAATTTCGATAATTTCTTTAGTTTGTAGCCCTGGCCATAAACGTTGCAGCAATTGTTCTTGCGTTGACGTTATATAAAGGGAATTTTCGATGCCCGACCGTCCGACTGCCGTCCGGGCCACACTCGAAATAAATAAGTAATTTATTTTATGGCAGACCCGAGCGGGCCATAAACCCACATAGATCTTATCGCCGCGCAAATAATACAACAATATAATCATAATAACAATTTGTAATCTTAAGTCGCGTCGATGCCAGCTCTTGGCTTTGGTAATTTCCCTGATAAGATTTCTCCAACCGCTCAACCGCTTTTTTTCCTTATTTTATTTTTAATTCCCTCTCTTATTGGCGCTACGTGATCAGTGCTCTTGTAGTTCTTATATTAAAGACTGATAAAGTTAGCCAAATGACTCGTGGACTGTGACGCAGTGACTCGGCCGATTTTGGCCAAATCATCTTTGTATTTACAGGCCGACGGTGATTGTTTAAATAAAGAAAAAACGATTAGCGTATACGGGGGGACAATAGAATTTTTATAGCCCTGTGTATATCTGGGTTTTTTCAATGGCCATCAAATCATGGCCCAAGTCCGTGCACTCGCCTCGGGGGTAATTATAGAAAAATATTTGGCTAATTGGTATATAGTATAGGGTTTAGTATCAGATTCGTTAGTTTATTGGGGGAAACATTTGCCATGTGATTTGTTATCGTAATTGTTTATTGGATAGTGTTTATATTTTAGAACCTTAAAGTTGGGACCTTGTACCCGCAATTAAGTTTTGGGGGGCTCCGATTTTTTATCAAAGCCGAAATTTTATTAAAAGCAAGTCAGAAAATAATTATTTTAATATATAAAAGTTGACTTTGGCTGAGACTTGAATAGTTTTTAAAATCCCTTATTATTTCCTGTTTCAAATAGAGAGAGAAAATGCTCCCGGCTGCTTGGAAACTTTCCTCTATGCACTGGGTTCATTCTCCTGCCCATTCCACCGCATTTATTTAATGTTCCAGCTGCGTTCCTTCGTTTGTTTTCCTTGCGTTAAGTTTTGTTATATTTCCATTTATTTGGCTGCCTTTTGTTACACTTTATTTATTTATTCCGCATTTATTGTGGGCTACACACACACACTTTTCCGTCGTTAGTGCAGTCGCGACTGTTGTCTTTATGACGACTACGACGATGACGACGATAATAATAATGATGGCGACCGTGATGATGATGATTATTATTGCCATAGCCTGTTTCTGCCTCAGTTTCAGTTTCAGTTTCTGCTTGAGTTTGAGTTTCTGCTGCTGCTGCTGTTGCTGCTTTTGCTGTTACTGCCTCGGTGTGTTTTTATTGTAGGAAAGACACAAGAAAATTATAGGTATCTGCCCTTATGGCGCAGCGCAGCGGAGCGAAACAATAAAATATAAAATAAAATATGTACGAGTCTGTTTACGCAATTACAAGCGGACAAACACGGCGACGGCGTGTATCTGAGACTCGTCTTGGGCCAGAGATACAATATTTATAACCGGCAGATACGACAGATACGAGAGAGCCACAGATACAGCTACAGCTAAAGATACGTGCATCTTGCAGATACTTGTGCCGCAGCCTGTAACAATTAGGGGCACTCACAAAAGGGAGCACACACAGATAGCGGCGGCTTAAACGAAAACCGAAATTAAAGAAAATTATCTTGTACATCTGGTAGTTTCACCACCGCCGCAAATGGCATTATAATGTGTTATAATTTGACAGTGCTTATACACAGAAAGCAAAATGTCGCCCCATAATAACCATCAATAAGTGCCAAAAAGCAATTGCCATCTTGGGAAATTGTACTTCAATAAATAAGTGCTTAGAGAAAACTTAGAAGGAAAATTTATGAACAATTTTGTAATTATTTGTATAATTTTACTACATTATTATGTGAACATTTTAAGAGGTATTTCGACAAGAAAGTAATTGAAAAATAAAATATGAAATTCGCATGTATTTTGTTGTTTAAAATAGCTTTTATCTTAAATTATTTTGCGCATTTTAACAGAGCTGAAAATGAGCTAAACAGTTCTCTATATTGATCAGAATTACTAGCACTAAAAGTACAGGTTTTTATTGTGTATAATCACTCCAATTTTCACCTACTTGCCATACAAAAAATTCGAGTGCTACATAAAGCCCCCATAGCCAGGATAATGACACACACAGGTATTACGGCAGGGAATGCGTAAAAAAGGAAAGCCGCAGCCGTAAACGCCTCTAATTTGGCAATCAACTAAAAAAACTCTTTCCTCTTTGGTTCCACTTGGCACTTAATTGTGCCGCTTTTCCACCACCCACCACTAGCCGTATTTCCGCCCATTTTCCACCCATTTTCCCACCCATTTATCCGCCCACTTGAGGCCTGAGTGCAACTGCAGTTTCTTCTTTATGCGAACGCAATTTGCTGGAAAGGTTCGATTGCAGGCACCGCATGCACTCCATGCGGTTTTCCTTTTTGCCAGCCGCTTGAGTCCTTTTGTGCATCCTTTGGCATGCGGATAATTCGGCGTGAAATTAGCCAGGAAAGCGAGCGAAATCGAGTGCAGACTATATGGATCCAACTCCAATCGAAGTCCATCTCCGGATCATCTAATGGCTCGGCCTGTTTGTTTACCTCGCTCGGCCTGAGTCGCGTCTGTAAACACAGTATTGGGAATGGGAATGGGCCTTTGAAGTTGCCTTTTCCTGCATTTGATTTGTTATTTTATTACTCTACGAATTTTAACACATCTGCTGGAAATGCATCTGTGAATTATTAAATGTATCTTGTATCTTGTGTGCTGCGCTGCTGGCAGCGACGAACACATGTAAACGGAATGTTCGTTCCTCTCTCTTTATTTTTCTTATTTTTTACTTTTTTGTTCACTTCTCCGTTCACATCTCCTCCTCTCTCGCGCGCACATCAATATTTATTACTTTGTGTACATTTGCCGTAGAACAAATTCTTTTTTCATTTATTTATTCTCCCTCTGCACTGCATTTCTTAATTTAGCCATTCCTCTTCATCTGCTTCGTTTGTGTTTTATTCCCTTCCTCCTCTTGTTTTCCTTTCCTGGCTGCAATTGTTCTTTTTCGTTGCACCCCCGCTTGGCCGGCAAAGAAGTGAACAAAGGAGATTCGGTGTGGCGGGGGTGTGAGGATCTTCCCAAATCGAATCATATGGAATGCACAGGGAGGAAGTTCGGGAAGTAAAAATAATTAATTTAAAATGTATTACCTTGGAGATATTTTGTTTATTAAATTGTATTCAATATTCTCAGCCTTCTAGAAATCATAATAAATATCAATTCTATCCTTTAAATGATATTTAACTATAAATAAAGTATAATATATTCATTTCAACAAATAAAATGTTTAAATATACTTGCTTACTTTAAAATTTCAGTTGCTTTTCTTAATATTTGTATTTTATATCACATAAATGACACAAGATAATTAATTACTGAAATTTATATCTAAAAAATGGTCCTAATGGTATTTAAGATTATTTATTGGTGGCAATAAATCAAGCTTGTTTTGTTCTTTGTTCTTACATATAAATTGAAATGTAAATTCTTCTTTAAGGGTTATTTTCCCAGTGTAGTCCATATCTCTCCTTTCTTTTCGTCTCTGCTGTGGCGTGTAATTATTACGATTGGATATATAATTTGTAAGGCGAAACATATGTTTCCATTTTAGTTTTTAATGTTACTTTTGAGTTGCTTCTGCTGCCGTTGCTGCTGCTGTTATTTATGCATTTTATTAGTTGTGTCTGTGTATTTTTTGGGTCGTGGAGTGAGTGGTTTTTGGTGTGTTTTTAGTGCTCCCCGCTTAGCCCGGAGTCAGTGGAAATTGTTTGGAAAGTCATTGAAAGTTGATTTTTAATAGCTGAGCTGCGCTGCGCTGGGCAGATGGCTTCCATTTTATCTCCTCGCTGCGCCCGGCCCTTTGGCATCTGGAAATGGCCAAGTAGGTCTCGCAGATAGCGAGTGCAGCGTATCCGTGAGATACAGACGGCCGCCGCCGCCGGCTCACCTGTGCACAAAAATGCAAATGCATGTGCAAAGTATGCTCGACGCCGTCTTTCCAGGTAAACATCAACTCAGAAACTATCGTATTTACAATATTTGCTCAACGAATACATTTTAAATTCAATATTTACCTAACGGCGAACACAGAAATGTCAACAGAAGATGTGCTTAAACAAAAGATAGACGCTAAGTTCGTGGTCGGCCTGCTGCGGACCACGCCCTGTATCTGATGGATGCGAGTATCTGCGGTCGTCCAATTGACACCGTTACACTCCTCGACGGCGCAGATTCTGCGGTACATTCTGTTCTGTGGAGACGCCGTCGCCACCGTCGCCGCCGCCGCTGCAGCTGAGATGTTGCCGTCGTGCCATTGACAGGCCGCAAGCCACAGTTGCGCCCAGCGTCTCAGCCAGTTGTCAGCGGGGCCACGCCACGCACTTTTTGGTGTCACTGTACGAGTCTATTTGTCTGCCAGAAACAGGCAGCAGGCCTTAACAGTTGAGGTGGAAATGGTAGCACCAAAGTGGGCTTTAATATGCTCTTGAAATAATTTCAAGACTTTAAATTTCGCTCCGTGTCTTCATAATACTTTTGTGTGATCATTTAGAACCTTTTCCCATAGTAGCCTTCAGCAACAACCCCTTGAGTTAGCAGTGGCTATTTTTCTGACCTCAATTGTCAAGCAGCAACAGCTTCAGATACATCTGCAGTAGCTGCGGCAGCGGCAGCCGTCGCATTAATTCTTAAGCAATATTTATAGTTGTATTTTGTCAAATATTTGCACAGTTTGTTTTCTGCGCTGTCAAAGACATTTATCAAGACACTCAGGCCTCAGTCTGCAACTGCAACAGCAGCAGCTACTGGCTGCAACTGCAATTGCTGCTGCATTTGCATTCACATTCGCAGTGGCACTCGCCCTGGCATCTGTATCTGTATCTGCAAGTTGCTGCTAATTGCAGGCTGAAACATTTGTCATGCCTCTATTTCGCTGTTCTCATCGCTGGCGTTCATTCATTATATTGTCGCCTCGAGTTGTCTCTGCATCTGTGTGAGGTCAAATTTACTTTATTAATTACAACCGCAGCAGCAGCAGCAGCAGCAACGGCAACGGCAACCGGCAGCAATAAATTCAAATGAGTCGCAAATGTGTGCCGCTCATTTCGGAAACACACGACACAAAAATTGGAAACTAAATGCTGGCTAATTTTTTAAATTGCCGCGCTTGGGGACCCGAAAAATGGGAACTCGATTTTGAGTCCAGGCCCAGCCCTAGTCGACATTATTCGTATTTATTTATTTATTTGCCAGAACAAACAACAGTATGTCTTGTGAGCGCATTTCCAGGAATATGCGTACGTTTAGCTTTCCCGCTGGCCATAATTAATTAAATATTTTTATACCCATTAATGCGTGCGAGTGTGTGAGTGTGTTTGCCTACTTTATAATGGGCTAAGCAAAACTAAATAAATTTCGCGCCGCGCTATAATTAAATTTATGTGGCTGAGTCACCTCCGTGTGCGATGAATGGACGCCAAGTTGGTCAATGGTCTATGGGCCACATCCGAAGTCGTCGTCGGAGCGGGGTCTTTGTGTCATCTACTGGCATTCTGCTGCTATTTAGTTGTATGTATATTAATTTATTATTGAAAATGTTGCACAATGCATCAAAACGCTGCGTCAGCGGCATGTAATTTACCAGTTCCCACAGAATATCCGAGTATCTTTCCCTCTCGATGCATTTCTGTGAGTGATTAATTGCCGCTGCCTATTATTATTCATTTCTGTACTTTTGTGCTCTAAAATCTCGACTATTTTCTGACATTTACTTGGGAACGCCAAGCATTTGTGTAATTATTCTCTCGCTCCTCGCTCCCCCGCCTCGTTTCGTCTCGTTTAATTTAATTTTTACTTTATTTTATACATTTTCTGGCTGCCGAACAGGTCTTTGAACTGTTTTCGCATGTGCGCCAGATACAAGATAGCCACCACCCGCCCGCCTTTCGCCTTCGCCTTTTGGCTTTTGTTTGACTTTGTTTGCTCGGAGGGACCGAGCGGGACCACCTTATGCAAACGAGCATAATTATTCGAAATTAAAATCTAAATTTATAGTTTGCATTAAGAATGACTAAGAGAGAGCGAGACATTGTGGGTGCGACTTATTATTCTTTTTTATTTCTGTAAATTTCTGCCCAGATGCTGCGACGGCTGATTTATGTCATCGGCTTATAATGAAATTGGTTTATTAGCGATAATTCTGGCCATTTACCAGGGAGTGGTATCCAGCTGACTCAAAGCCCTGAATTATGTTATAATAAATCTGTCAGATAAAGTGCGAATGGAAATGAGTTTGCAGTGCAATTTGGGTTACAGCGATTGGAAATCGTGAAATCGGAGGAAATTGAATTTATGACATTTTATTACAGCACCTACTTACATTTATATATATTTCTTATGGCATATTTCCGAATGCTTACTATCCACTTGAATTCCCTAAGCTAACTTGTGATTATTGTTCCTCGAAGAGGCTTCTAATTAGGCACCTGGCTACCGTCTTGCATGTAATTAGCCGTAAATAGTAATTGATACGCTGCTGAATTATAAAAAAGTTCAATTGAATCCAACAATTAAGTGTGGCAGCGCAAGCTAGCAAACTAATAAATACATATCGTAGAGTCGCTCGGTCGGCGGCACTGGCAGGCGCTCATGTCAATCGAAAGCCAACGCCTGCCATGGTCATTAAAGGCAGCTGCCACTCCCACTCCCACTCCCACCGCCCCCCCCCCCTTAAAAATATAATAAAAAAGAATACAATATACTTAATCGCATATGCATAAAGCGAAGACAAAGGAACGACAGTCCTCGCTGTAATTACACAGAAATTTAAATAATAATAAAAAGTGGGAAAACTTTTACGTTGATGACTCCCGCGCTGGCAGCCCGGCAATTAAAATATAAAATGTATAAAGCAACAGAAAAAAAGAAGCGAAGCGAGTGTCTGTAGTTGGATACAATAAAATATGATCGTGTAATTTTTTATAGTTTTTAATTAATGGCTTTTCTTAGAGAGCGCTGCTGCCTCGCCCTCCTCCCATCGCATGTATTTTCCATTTCCATTTCCCCCGAAACTATTTTCGTCGGTCAGCTGAGCTGAGCCACATTCGTAATTATATAGTTTTATTGTAAGCCACTATGTGGAGGCATTTTTCACCTTTGTCACGGTGACGAAGTGGTTTTTATTTCATCCATTTCCCGGCATTTCTCCGCCCGCCTTCCGTGGTGCAACGGAAATGAATGAAAAGTCATATTTCTATATGTAGTTTTCCTAAGCGATTTGCTTAAAAGAAATATATAATCCCGTTCAGGCGATCTTCCAGCTCCCCAAAATCCGAAAATTCCAAATCGCCATTCACATTTATACAGACATTCGAACGTTGCCTCGGCGCTTATTTATAGCCACCGAAAGTGGCGTTATTAATAATATTTATTTAAATGGTTACTTTATTAATCAAAGCTCTGTTACACGTGCGTTCTGATTTTGTATCTTCTTTTGTGCGAATCCGCGTGTTGTTGCTGTTGCCTCGCATCTTTTTTAGCAGCTCGTTTTTTTGGTCGTGTCGCTTTGTGTGTTTATTTGCATTAATTATTAATTTGCTCGTTTGGCAGTTTGCGCATGCGCAAATGTTATAAAAACACACGGCGCGGGGAGACGAGGGAAGCAAACGAAAAAAAGAATCGAGAAACGACGACGAAATGTTTGAATTTAATTTTAATACATTTCGCCCGTGGCCAGCGATCTCGAGTCTTGGATTTTTCTCTCGATTCCCTGTTGCTATTAGCCTTTTTTTAGTGTCGACGATCAGCTGTTAAAGTTCGGCGTGTGGCGGCTGTCGGGTTTAAAAATCAAATATAGAGCTTAAAAATAGCATTTATCTGACAGATTCGCTCTGGGACGTATCTCTAATGCTTAAAGCCTGAAATATGGTTGTTTTTGGGAGCTAATTATACAACTCTTTGGGGGTCTCTCGACCTAATGAGCTCCACACTCAAGACAGGCATCCCAAAGCGGTCATTTAAAAAGCCAAATGAAAGCATTTCAATTGTCTGAATGAATGAAAAAACACAGTTCCCCTTAGAGGAGAAATATATAAACTATTGTTCGGGCCATGAACCGGCTTAACCCCTTCGTGCCCCACTCATTTTGGGGGACGCATGACGCGACAATAAACGCAGTGAATGCAGACACACAGACACTGAGCCGATGTGTGTGCCGTATTCATCATAATGCCCGTCGTAATAAAATAATAAAAGTGTATACAAAAAGTGTTTTGTACGATATCAAAGAACATCCCCGAAACCATCATAATAAAATCCATCTTGGCCAGCTGGCTACATCATAAACTTTGTGTATACACCATCCCAGGCCCCAGCCCCAGCCCCATGGATGGCGCATTTATTAATCAAAACTATCTTGTTTGTTATTGCCATTGAGCGCGGCATATTTCTCGTCAATTTTTACTAATAAAATTTAATTTATTTAAATTCCAAGCGCTCACATAGAGCCAGAGGGACATAAAAATCAAATCACAAACATTGTTAAATGTAGCTAACCAAATATAAATAAGAAAACACATCCAAATATCTCAATATAAATGAAAAGAAAAACACAAATGCAAAATAATTTATGCTCAATGGCCGAAAAAGACATAATAAAATGGCAGCAACAAAAGTTTTGTTGTGAAACAAACGATAAACAAAACAAATCGCTATCTTCGACTACGACTTACCCAGTAATCGGTAATCCCTTAGAATCGCAGCCAAATCCACCTGACCCTAGGGGCTTTTCGTTTGGCCTAATATACCCGAATTCCCGGCTACGTACGAAAAGCAAATTACACAAATTTAAAAATAATAAAACTAAAACGTGTCTGCATAAATTAATTAATAAGTCAATTCCGAATGTGAATGTGGAAGACAGACGAAGACGAAGACAAAGACACGGCGATAAATTTAAATATATTACTGGAAGCTGCGAACTGCAGATAAGTCAGAGTTCCCATTCGTTTTACTTTTATTCGAGCGCGATTTTGTTGGTCCCTCTAGGAAGTGTAATTGCCTCCGCCCCCCGGGCGCCAACTAGGGGTTCAGCCGGAGCTCTGAAGTTTATAAGCAACTTTTTATGCATTATTCTTTTTATCGCCTTTACAGCTTTTACTTAACTGCCGGCCGCCTTTGACGCGTTCATTGTCTGTCATTTGCGTGCCATAAAAAAAATACAACTTTATAAGGAAAATAAACGTAAAACATCTTAGCAAGTGAGAATAAGGGGAACCAGGCTACGAATACTATTGAAAAGTCTCTGCACCGCAAGAAAGAAATCTTTCGAAATTAATTTAAATTAATTTTTTATCTTGGCATTCGATTGGAAAAGGAAAACATCATAGAGAGTGCCAAGAATATCAATTTTTATATTATTAAAAATATTTATTTGACATATTTTCATATATACCAAAGTATTTTCATATATATTCAAAATCGAATTAGCATTCCACTATTTGTTGTTGTTTAGAAACGTTTTGAGATCAATCCGAAAATTAATTCTATTTGGAAAACCGCGAAAATAAAGAAATCTCTTAGTGGACTTGCGGCAGCATCCGAAATTTCCGCTCGGCGGGCGACTCATTAAAAGTAAATAAAAAATCAGATACTAAAAACAATCGAGAAGCGTTTCGGGGCGCTTGTTGAAAAAACGATGTTAAATAAATAAATATATATAAATACACATCAAAACACAAATAAAATGGATATTCGAAGAGCAAACAGTGAAGGCGCGACTGCTAAAATGCCCGACCACGCATTCGGACAATGGGGGTCGTGTAAATTTCTAAAGCCAACTATATGGTGTGCCACGCCCCTGTGAAAATCTACAAAATGCGCCCCTGGAACTAATGGACGTCCCTCGATTTATTTAGTAGTAGCTGCGTCGAGTCGAAAGTCTTCTTCGCGTTCGGTTTCGCGTCCAGTTTGATTTATTTCGGTGAGCGAGGCCAAAAATAAATACCGCAAATAAATAAAAATCTAGTTTGGCATTTATTTATTTTATTAATTTGTGCTGCGCGTGTTGCCGGTGCTGCTGCTGCTGATGTTGCTGCTGCCATTGAAAAATGATTCACTTATTAAAATACTGGGGCGTTTAATATTTATTTCGAGCGTTTATGTAACGCCCGTTTTATTATTCCATTTTTCAGTTGCCGCTGACGCTGCCTCTGACTCTGCCTCTGCCTCTGCCTCTGCCTTAGCGTGCAAATTCATTTCACAACAATGTGGCTGCCTTTTTGTTTATAATTAAACGCAGAAAGCGTATTTCTTAATTATTTATTTTATTGTTGTTTATTTTTAAATGGGCTACAGACAATTTCCTGCACTTCAAGCGAAACAAATAAAAGTGACGCAGCTTTTTGCGATCCCCACTACTACTTTGGCTGGTTCCGCCTTCGAAAGCAATTGAAAAACAAATCCGAGTCCGAGAAATGCGAGAGCATTATTAAAGTTCAACCCGAAAAGCCAATTATATGAGCCATATATTTCCTTTAGAGCAGATTAAGGCCGAAAATCGTTTGATGGGGCAAAGAATGAGTGGCTGCTGCTGCGAAATGTTTGTGGCATTCCTTGCCTCATCCGACACAAAGGATAACTGCGCTGCTCTCTCGACTTAAGCAGGACATGCTGCTGCCAGGACTCTCTGTGTGCTAAGCCGGAGTCAAAGCCGCCTCCGCTGCTGCTGTCAGCGGAATCCTGGCCTCCATTCGGCCAGATCCGCTAATTGCCAGAGGTCCTAATGCAAATTTAATCCGTGTGTGTTGCGAATTATTTTCGCCGTCCGCAGACTGCAAATCAATTGCAACTGCAATCTCAGCTGGGCCTTATTTGTATCTGTATCTGTATGTGTATCTGTGTATCCGTATCCGTGTGCGGTTGTGTATTTACATATGTAATGGTTTTGTGTGTGCACACACACCCACACACTCCACACACTGGCTGGCCTATAATAATTATCTTGAGCAGACAGCGCTCGACTAAATCAATATTATGGCCGACTAATAAAGGTGTTACACACATACTCGCCGCTGCAGATACGGAATTGAATATGGAAACAATCCGCCGCCGCAGTTGCAGTTGCAGATACATTTTCAGGCACAGATACGGCTACAAAAGCATTTGCAGTGCACGGGACGCTTGACAGGTTGCCGGGAAAGGGCATTAGAAATAAGTTGAAATAATATAAATGGACGAGGAGTCTAATCACACTCTAAAAAATAAAGCATTCTGGAAGAATTCAATTTTAAAATTTGCTATTATAGTATTTGTATAAAAACTAGAGACTTTTCCGGTGAATCCCATTAGGTAGTCTTTGTATATTATAAGTAATACAAATGCCTTATACAAAGTAATTTATGTGTTATAATTACAACACAGCAATAATTACGATCTTGCACAACTTAATGACTACCATTAAACATCTTGTTAAATATATAAAAATACTATAATGATTATATAAATGACAATTTAATTAACAGGTATTTCTGTTAAGCAATATTGGAGTCTATATGCATTGTATCTAGAAGTAGAAATGAAGTCGTAACCATAAATTATACCTTATAATAATAAAAGTAACTATAGCCTAGCATGCTCTACTAATTATCTCGATTTTTTGTAAACAAAAATTAATGTTGAATACTAGAAAACAGTTAGCTTATATCTAAAATAAGATCGACACTGATCATTATTATAAGGCGTATTTCCAGCATTCATTTTTTAATCCCCAGCCAATGTTTTAGATGCCAAACCCATATTTTCTCAGTGCTCATCCCATGATTAATTCAAGCTGCCACTGTACTTTAATGAGGACCCATCTGGGATCGGGTTTTATCCCTGATTTGTATTAATTACACGTACCTCCGAGCCTGAGAATCGAGTGTGTGTAGGCTTAGGCTCTGCCCCTCTTAGTGGCCTGCCGGAAAAAAACAATCAAATATGCATTTTAAAAGTTGCCCGACTTTGGACGCTCGCTCAGCTCTCCACGCGCCTTGCCTCGTTCCGTTCCGTTTCGGTTCAGTTTCAGTCGAGTTTCAGGCGAGTTCAGTTTCGTTTTTGGACCGATCCGACTCCCCCATGGCCTGCAACTCAAACAGCAGCCAAAGCCCAGACCAAACCATATTTGTCTAACCTGGGCCCACACACACACCCGCCTCACGTGTGTCATGGGGGGGTTTGTTGGGTGGCTAACGGGCCTCTATTTACCCAGAACCCCACCCAGGACCCGGAGTGCATGCTGCGCTCTGTTTTAGACAGTGGGCGGCGGGCCGCTGCTCCTCTCTATGCTATTCAAAAAATTTAATGGCATTTTAAATAAGAAATTACACAGGCCGTGCATATTTCATAAGACTTCGTATGGCGCCGGCGATGTTCGACGCGGCTCAGAGTTCGACTGAGAAGCGCTCTCGGCTAGAGCGAGGGAGAGGGCAATACGAGAAACAGAGAAATAGAGAAAGGGGAGCGGCAGCGAGAGCGGAGAGACTCTCTGCTCGACTCCCCAAAGTATCAAATGGAAAAACTGTGGCCCAAAAGCAAAGAAAAGCGTGCCACGGCTGCAAAATAGTTGCAGTTTTTCGCCTCAAAGCAAAATGCAAAGTGGCAGGTGATGAACCTTGGAATACCACTTAAAATATTTAGGAAAATTAAGAGAATTGAATGGAAACTGCATGGGATTTTTAAGGATTTCTATTAGATATTTTTTTGAATTTATTTAAGATATTTTATATATATATTTTTTTTTTTTTAAGATATTTTAAATTATTAAGATATTTGCTTGATTATGGAAGCCCTAGGACGTATTAATAGTTTAAATAATTATTATTATTATTGCTCTATATGCTCCCAAAATTTATTTACTTCTTAGCTATGGTAAAATATTAAATATTATTTTATTATATTTAAAACCCTTTTATTATCTATAATTTCTCACCTGTCACTGGCCCATTATACCCCTGGAAATATCGCAGAAATAATGGCGGAATGTTAGCTGTAATTCTAGCTTTATATGGCCGAATGGACGCGACAGCGGGCCTGGTGGAGGCAAAAGTTGTGCTACCTTTTTGCATAGCTTTGGGCTCATTTAATATTTATGTCTCTCTAAATATTAAATATTATTTCAAGGCTTTGCAGTGCGTTGCAGTTGACGGCTGCACCCCGTTCAGCCCTATTTTCCACTGCAATTGCAGTTGGAGTTGCCTTTTGAGCGATTCGATTGGCGGAGGCGAAGAAGAAACGGAGAAACGGAAAGCGTAGCATACATTCGAGCGCTTGACCGGAGTCGGATTTTCGCTTCCTGGCTATCCTTTCTTTTATTTAAACTTGCGAGATTTGCGCGCCCATGAATAATTACCGAGCTTGGCGCTTTTTCTTCTCTCGAGCTCGGGCCTGCTGCTGATGATGGAGGCGTGTTTTTTCCGCTCTAGTCTGGCAGCTTATACAAGTTTAATATTTAATGACTGTGTGCAGCCGTTTTAACACTTTGTAGACTTTCTCCTACTCAGCTACGGCTACCACTGCCGCCGCCATTTTCTCGCAGTGAAAGCGCGCTTTCAATCAGCTCAAAGGACACGCAAGGCTCTCCAGTCCCGTCCAGTCCAGTCCCAAGTCATTACAATAACCAACAATGCGCAGGCTTCGGGGGGCGGAACTGGAGAGGAGACCCTCCTTCGTGGATAGCTAGCCGTATATCCTCATTATCCCCTATGCTAAAAACAATAAATTACTATTTGCAAGAGGTTAATTTTTACTTTGTAAGTACAAGCCAGCAGAAATTACATGAGCAACGACTGCAGAAGTTACAATTGCCCCCCGACAACTGCAACAAAAATAACAATAGTCGGAGGACTGCTGAAGTAAATTCTATAAAAGTCCCAGGGTCGAGCACTGTAGAAATGCCACAAATACGTGCATACAAGGCTTGGTCCTTGGGGATGGCAACGTGATTGGAATTGGCTTAGGAGGTAATTTGTATACGAAATTAGGGAGTGAGAATACGAGAAATAATATATTGCATTATTTATTGAAATATAATCAGGGATGTCAACTTATTTATAGCAAGAAAAGCTATCTATATATAGAATATATATTTTTATAATCAACTTTTAAGCTAAATTATGAGAATTTGTCTTCAAAGTATTTACAAAATTAAATATTACAATTTTCCAACTTCAACTATTTATTATATAGGGTGTTAAGTGACTAAAAATAACGCAAAATATTTTTAATTAATGGCTGATCGTGTCACGCTGTCATCTCTGACCGAATTGCCCTTTCCCAATGTCCGAGTTGCGTCGAAATGCCGTCCTGAGCTCGCAGGACAGCCGGGCAAGACAACGTTTTATATATTTATTTTTTTTGGGAGGGGTCAACAAAGAAGGGACTGTCCAGGGGCGTAGGGGAAGACACACTCCAGAAGGGTGAAGAAGCGGGTGCCTCGGATCGCGGTATTTTTCGGAGGGTCTGAATGAAGTCGGCGGCCCATTTGAATGTTTTATAGCAATTTCTGTTGTCGGCTGCGGTTGATGTTGCTATTGTTATTGTTGCTCTTAATGTTGTTGTTGGCTTTGCTAGTGGCATTGTTGTAATTGTTGTTGTTGGTGTTGGCAGTTGGCAGTTGCTGGTTAGTCGGCAACTTGACACACCTCAATGCACGTTGCACTCAACACTTGGCGTATAATTATTTATTACATTTAAATTATTGTTGCCATTGTTGGGAGGTGAGTTGCTATTGCTGTTGTTGTGGCAAACAAAACTTTCAGTGTGTGTGCCAGGGGTGTAGATAGGTAAAAAGGAAAGAAAGAAGGGAGATGGGGGCTCGGTGGGGGCTCGGTGGGGTTGAAGCTCGCTTCATGCACTCGCACTTGGCTTTATGATTGCTACAATTATTGTTGCCGCTGCTGCCGCTTGCTGTTGCTGTTGCCCCTGCAATTCCTTGGACAGCATTTCCACAAGTGCAATTGTTTATAGCCATTATTGTTGTTGCTGTTGCTTAGCTCTTTGCATTTCATTATATTCCGATACAAGTATATATGGTGTATGTTAGAGAAAGAAACCACATATCGCACGAGCTGCGCTCAAGAAGTATCTATATACACAGTAGCTTTCCCTTCTGTTTGGGCGCCTCAGCGAAATGTGTTTTTCACATTATTCCCATGAATAATGCATTGGGCCAATATGCATATTTTATGTGAAATTCGTGCAATAAAATACTATTAAATATTTAGTTGCCGCCGACGTCGACGTTTTTGTCTTGCGGCAAAAATAAAAGCGAAAGACCGGAGCCTTTTGGGTGTCCTTCGAAGAGAAGAATGGCAAGTAGGAGCAGGAGGTGTCATTAGAAATTCGGGGGCCCTGGGAATGGGATTTATAAAAATGCAAATCGATTCGCGGGATCCCCAATGAAAAGTGTCAGTTCTTGTCTCTGGACTCGATAATTGTGGACTCGCGGGGCAGCAAGCAGACATTCTTAAATGAATTATTTCTGGCGTCTTATAAAATTAATGGATGGCACACGGGCACAACTATGAAGCAAAAAGGTGCGGCCACACAGGAAGAAATTCGGTGGAGATATAGGGAAAATAATACCTAGATAGTTTTAGTATTAAAAGTCAGAATTCCAGAATTTTCAATCCCTCAGATGTCCTGTGATTTTATAAACAACATTTTAATTAAATTAATTCTCTATCAAAGTTATTATTGAGTTTCGGGTGTAATTTTTCGCAATGCAAAAATACCAGGAGCCACTTCCGTGGAAGACAACGTCGCCAAGGTTGCCGGCAAAGGCCACCCAAGTGGGTGGCATGCGTGTGACTGGCTGAGTAATACAAATAAATGAATGAACCAGGACACGGAGAACTGCCACCGAGGAGAGAGTGGTGGCAGGGCGGAAAAGCGGAAAGTTGGAAAGGCGAGAGCTAGAGAGAGAAAACTAGTTGGCAGTAGTAATAGTGAAGGCTAAAAGGGAACAGGCGCTCAGGAAAAGTAAGAGCTGCCTTTCACCAAAACGCAAAGGAAATGGCAAGGTTCCGTGTAGTAGTGACGCACAAGGGGGGGCATTTGGGGGTTAAAGCTGGGGGCGTTCGGGGTGGGTTAAGTGTGGNGCTGGGGGGGTGGGGGGGGGGTTAGGTGTGGGGGCTTTGTGGTGAGCAAGTTGCAGACAAGAGAAATAACAAACTTGAGACGCCACCACGGTGGAACACGAATCGAAAATGAATAATAAATAAAGTGTTATATAATATAAGAAATATACACAGCAAAAACGCCAGGAAGAAAACTACAGCAAAAGTTCCGAAAGGAGCGAACGGAAGAAGGGGTTTTCCAGGGAAGGCTTAAGGATAAAGGACCTGCCGGAGCGGGGGGAAGAGGTGTAGTTTTAGTGCTTTTCCTAACGCGCGGCAGGTTGGGTTTTGGGTAGTACTGCCGAGTTTATGTGCGCGCTTGAAAAATAAAATTAAAATTGCATTAGAATCCAGAAGGGGTATTACTGGGGGTGTGGAAAAACCCCGCAAGGGGAGGCTAACTCGCGATGTAGTGAAAACTTGAAGGCTGTTGAAAGGCGGCAGGGCAGGGAGGGGCAGGAGTCTATGCATTCGGATTGATGGCAAATGCAAGTGTGTGGAGGGCGTGTTATAAATTTATATTTTATTGCCAACAGACACACACATACACAGAAAGTTATAGAAATTCCATATATATATATATCGCCGGATCTTTCTTCTGGGAGTGGGGGTGCAAATAAAAAAGTATTGAAGGCTACACGAAAAATATTTTCTTTAGCGCGCGGGGAAAGCTCACACAAAAATCAATAAATTTTTATAGAAATTTGTAGCAGCGGAAAAGTTAATTAAATAAATTATTATGTGAATGGGGCGTGCACACGATGAGTAATTGGCAAGAAGCTGAAAACGAAGAGGAAGAAGAATCCGGGGGAAGAACAAGAACAAAAACAAGAAGAAGATGTAGAAGAAGAGGCCAAAGCAGCGACGTCAGCAGCGAAGCGCCGCAAATTAAATTAAATGAGTTGAAAGAAAGTTGAATGCGCGCACACTTCAAATTTATTTTTGTTGAGCTCTTGAGGGGCAGGGGGCAGAAGCAGGGAAGTGCCAGTTGTTGTTGCTGCCAGCTAAGGGGAATTGAAAATTTAATTAATTAAACATTTTTGAGAGAGCAGAGCTCGTAATATTTTATTATATGAATTGTACTCTATGCGAGAGTTTTATAATCGGCCCAGACTGAATGGATGGATGAATGGCTGACAACAGGGGGTGCTGTGGTCGCTGCTGCTGCTTGTTGATTAATATCCGACAAGTGCTAGAGATGTGGGATTTTAAGAACTAATATCAAGTAATATAAAGGGAAAACTCTGGGGAATTTCAAAGAAAATTTCTTGGGAAAATATTTTTATCATGATAAAATTTGAAAACTATTAAAATGGTCTTTTGAAATACAAAAAAATTAAAGTTGATATTCCAAAAGGTTTCCATAATATAAAATAGTATATAATATATAAAAATATAATAATATAAAAGTATATATACTTAAAGGAACTTGGGCATTATATTTATTTTATTAATAACTAATAATTTATTACTACTTAAACCACAAAGAAAATATAAAAACCCGCAATAGATACGTAACTCTGAAAAATATGCGGTAATTATAATTATTCAAGACTCTCCCAGATACATAACCTGCTCCGCGGCGGCCCTGTAACTCAACTATTTACAGCCAACTAAAGTGTTCGCACTGCCTGCCATAATTCAACCCTCACCCACAAGCAAAGTTGAGAAAAAACTGTGGCGTCATTAACAAAGTGTTTTACATAAAATAGCATTTTTAACGCCATTTTGTTGGCTGCTCGGTCGCATTTGTTACAGTTACAGCCACTAGTGCCGCCTGTAAAAATGTAAAAATGCTTCCGACTTTTCAATTTCAATTATTCATACGTTTTATGACCTTTTTCCTTGGCATGCAGGCTTCGGCTGGGGCTTCTCAGTATGGACTTCTCCAGTTCTCCAGCTCTCCGGCGCCTACTCCTCAAATATTTAAGACTTGCATTATATGTTCTCTTTATGCGCTGCATTTTTTTTTGCTTGCTTGTCGGATTCCTGTTTTGTTTTATATATTTTGTGTTGTTTTTTCTGGATATTTTTTTAGCCTCTGGCTCATGCTCGCTGCACATAATTTGTATTACGCCCCTGCATATAAAATGCATGGCTACGTGCACAGAGGGGGCGTGGCCAGCTGGCCGAAGGAAGGGTTTATGGCCAGAGAGCCTCGGTTTCGGCCATGGCACGAAACGTGCATCAATTTAACTTTTCCTATGTGGCATTAAAAAATACAAAAAACTCCATCAAATGGGGATTCTCGCAGTCTCAGTCTCGGTCTCAGCTCCCGGTTAACCCTTAAATGGCCAGCTTTTTTTTTGCTTGATTAATACGGCCGCTAGGGTTAAAGGCGGGCTCAATTAAGCGGCACAAAGCTTCCCCCTGAATTCCTAATAATAGCAATAAATAAATGGCTTTTTGTATATTCCGCTATGTGAAGCCTGAGCCTTTGGCCCGGGACGGGGCCGTAAAAAGCCGCCAAGACAATGGGGCCGGGATAGCCCCACTTTGTATACTAATTTGCTTTTGGTGGCTCCTCCTCGGCTCTTTGCATACGAAAATGCCTCGGTAACATTTATGGCATTCATAAACTTTTACGGCCAGCCACAATTCGTGTGCAAATGTCACAGGCGGCGGCCCCCAGAAGTAAGCCAGAGAAAAACTATCGGGTCGAGTTTTCCCAACCAAAAAACAGATACCTGCTATGCAAAGTTTTCTAATTATTTTAAAGTCGTGAAGGAGGTAAAATAATCCGGTGTGATGGCGACAATCTTTGCCTTACAAACTCCTTAAGCTGTGTGGATTTTTAAGGGAGGAAAATTGTATAGTAGAGCTAGTTACATATAAGACTTTCCTATTTTATAATTTTATTTAATTAAGAAACCCCTAGAAAATATATTAAACTAACAAATCCCATTCCTTCTGATTAATTCCAGGCCAAGATGATTGAGAGTGGCGGACATGGTGGCTGGATGGGCGCTGCAGCCGCTGCCACCGGCGCTGCCTCAGTGGCGGGTAAGTTCCTGCTAAAAAAGGGATTCTCTTTCAGTCTTTTCATAATGTCCGCGTGACGTTCCTTCCAGCAGACAGCTACCAGTACCAGTTGCAGTCCATGTGGCAAAAGTGCTGGAATACCAACCAACAGAACCTGGTGCAGCAGCTGCGATTCCGGGAGCGAGGACCGTTGAAGTCCTGGCGACCAGAGGCCATGGCCGAGGCCATCTTCAGTGTCCTGAAGGAGGGCTTGTCCCTATCGCAGGCTGCCCGCAAGTTCGACATCCCGTATCCCACATTCGTTCTCTACGCCAATCGAGTCCACAACATGCTGGGACCATCTCTCGATGGCGGAGCTGATCCCAGGCCCAAGGCCAGGGGTCGTCCGCAGAGGATCCTGCTGGGCATGTGGCCCGAGGAGCTCATCCGCAGCGTCATCAAGGCGGTGGTCTTCAGGGATTATCGTGAGATCAAGGAGGACATGAGTGCCCATCAGTATGCCAATGGACAGGCCCATGGTGTAAGTATTTCTGTTGGTTATTTATTCTTTCCAATTGCGATCAAAGCTTCTTAAAAATAATAAATTAAAACAACGATCAGTTTATTTTCTTAATCAGATACAAAAAATATAATCATTAAGCTTGTTTTTTACGCCATTTAATGTTATTCGAAAGAGAAAGACATAAAAATAAACATTTATCTATGGCAAGAGTGAATTCCCATACTAATTATATTTCAGTTAGGTGGAATCTGTTTTGTGTAAACAAAATGTGTAATTATATTATTTTCGAAACTCCAAGGTCTGATTTTTGTAGTATTTCTATGTATACATTATGGCTATGTTTGGAACATGATTTTTTACCTAATGGATATTTATTTTCTATATAAACCACTCTACATTATATTCATTTGTTATTATTATTATAAATTATTATAAATTACTTTATTAATTTCCACATTAAAGGATTAGCATATTTTCTAAACATTTTGCGAACTTTTTACCTCTCTTCATTTGATAACCTTTTAACCCACTTTAACCCCCCTTTCTTCCCCTTCTTTCTTCTTCTATTTTCCCCATTAGTCCCACTTTGGAGCTGGTACCGCCTCGAATGGCTATCACAGTGCCGCCGCCGCCAAGATGGCCGCCCAGAATGCGGCTCTGGTTCCCCCAGAGGCTGGCAGTCCCCTCAGCTCCATGACGGAGACCCTGCGCCGACAGATCCTATCCCAGCAGCAGCAGCAACAGCAACAGCAGCAGCAGCAGGCGCACCACCACCAGGCGCAGTCCCACCATCAGCAGCAGCCATCGCACCACCAACAGCAGTCGCCACATGGCCAATCCATGAACATGTACAAGTCGCCGGCCTACCTGCAGCGCTCCGAGATCGAGGACCAAGTGTCTGCGGCGGCGGCAGTGGCTGCGGCGGCGGCCAAGCACCAGCATCAGCAGCAGCAGGGATCGGACCGGCGGGGAGCAGAGAACCTGCCTGATCTCAGTGCCCTGGGACTGATGGGTCTGCCCGGCCTGAATGTGATGCCCTCGCGGGGATCCGCAGGGGGATCGGGCGGAGCTGCGCCCAACAGTGCCGCCTCCTATGCCCGCGAGCTGACCCGGGAGCGGGAGCGCGATCGAGAGCTGTCCCGCGAGCGGGAACGGGAGCGGGAGCGGGAGCTGTCCCGTCAGTATGGCAGCCAGTCAAGGGGTTCTAGTTCTGGCTCTGGGAGCGCCAAGTCCCTGACCGCCAGCCAAAGACCCGGCGCCGCCTCGCCCTACTCCGCCGCCCACTATGCCAAGCACCAGGCCAGCGCCTACAATAAGCGCTTCCTGGAGAGCCTGCCCGCCGGCATCGACTTCGAGGCGATTGCCAACGGGCTGCTCCAGAAGTCGGTGACCAAGAGTCCCCGCTTCGAGGACTTCTTTCCGGGACCAGGTCAGGACATGAGCGAGCTCTTTGCCAATCCGGATGCAGCCGCTGCTGCGGCGGCAGCCGCCTATGCGCCGCCAGTGAATCCGGTGCGGGAATCACCGCTGATGAAGATCAAGCTGGAGCAGCAGCATGCCGCCGAGCTGCCACACGAGGACTGAATCCCGGAGATGGGCGGGGGCTGGGGGGTGGATCACGGGCAGTGGGGCAATTATTAAAATATTATTTAATGGAAAATTTCTGGGCTAAGCGAAGTAATCATTGGATAACAGTAAGTAGTTCTTTTTATTTTGTTTTGGTATTAATATTTTTAATTAAAGAAGATTTAAAAAATACCTGCTAAAAGTTTTAATAGATTTATTTAGCTACAAAAAAAAATAAAGCCAGCTGATTTTCTAATTTAAGCATGAAAGAAAATCTACAAAAACTATTAATGAAAAGTTTGCAAACAAAAATATTTATTTTATAGCTTTATTTGTATTCTGGTAAACCTTTCATAACAATATATAATTTTTAAGTAGCAAAACAAATAAATAAATAGGTGTTTTTAATTTGTTTAAGAAAAAAGAAGCAGGAAACTAAGGGCCTAAGCAGAGGTTCAACGCCCTAAAAGGCACAGAAAAAATATTAAAATGTTCTTTAAAACCGGGAAATAAATATAAGAACTTCCCTGAAATTATCCAACGATTACTTCTCCCCAGAATTTCAAGCCCAAAAAATAAGAGCCACCCTAAAAGCCACACAAACACATATAGAACACACAAAGAAAATACAATACACACCCACAAATACATTTGGACTGCTACTTGAACCCCAACGTTTTTAGTGTTTAGTGCTTAGTTGAAGTTGCTAACTGGTTTTTATGCCTAGGCTAGTTTTAGAGCGTATCGAGGAAGGTATAAAGTATTAACCTATTATTAAAGCACACCCCCTGAGACCCACAACCACACACAACACACACATACTTCGGAACTTTCCTGTAAGGATAGGATCTCGTACTTTGTCTTATTTATTTTCGAGATAATTCGTTGCGTTGATTGCCTTTTTTGCCACGCGAAAAATAATAATAATAAATAGGTGTAACGATTAAATGTAACCGTAAAGCGTAAATAATTACGATTAGAGACTTGTGCATTTCTTAAATGTAGCTTAACCCTAGAAATACACACCCACACACTAAATGTTGTCAAATCTGGTAATTACAACTTTATATATATACATATAAATAAACGCAAATACTTTTAGAGACATAAGCACACACCGGCACACGAATAGAAGTGCATACCTATACGCAGCACACACACACATACTTATATTAATGGTATTTCCAAATGTAACTGTAAATAATGTACAAATTTCCATAGCTTTAGGCTTTGACTTAATCTTAGACTTACCCCCGGAAGCCAAGAAGCCCGGAAACCCTTCGCAGCACTTCTTCTATGGTAATCGTAATCGTAATCGTAATCGTATTGTAGCATTGTAACATTGTAAATGAATGAATGAGCAAACAACGCAGGCAGCATCACATTAAATTTGTGCTAATTTTATGTAAACAACACACACACTTACACCCGAGTCGCACACACACAAAACACACACTCGACTGTCAGATATGCATATGTATTGTCCGTACTCTGTGAGTGAACTATTATTATTATTATTATTACTACTACGATTATTATTATCTATCCCTAAAGATGCGTTTAGTTAAACAATAAATTATACAACAATAAACAGAAAATAAAAACAAATTGAAAAACTAAATGTCAACCTGCATTCATGTTTTATTTATGGGTTAAGGGTGGGCCAGTCTATGAATAAATCGAAATTCCATGGCCTTGAATATGCAAAACACCAAAGTCGAATAGAATGCAACGCCATGCCTAATTGGATAATGAAAATCGCTGAAGGATTCTTAAGAGTGATTGAAATTTCCGTCACCACAAACTTGCAGACTATTTGGCGTAATTAGCATAGCAATTGATTTAAATAAATTACGTAGGTCAAGGTGGGAATGAATATCCCCCATTCGAATTGCAGTCTAAACTTAAACATTAGGTAATTTCCACTAAAACCAAGAAAGAAAACACCGACGGGGTTTTTAAGCGAGACTTTTAATCGAATAAAAACCTACCAGAAGGAACCAGAAGTAGCCAAAAATAGTAATTTCTTATCATATTTTATCTGCGATTACATAATAATGTGGGGAAAAAAAGGTAAGAGATTGTATTGTCTTCAAGTGATCAACAAAAATGAATAAGAAATTGACAAGAAACTAAGTCTTATGTTATGTGGAACCTGGAAAAACCAAACGCCAAATAATTTGGGCATACCTTTTATAGGTACAATTTCTAACAAAATTACATTTTCAAATATGTAAGTTTCAAGTAAAAACCTAATGAGATAATGGAAAAATAAACAAGAAAGAAAATTTAGTTCAGAAATGTCAGGAAACAAGACTTTTTAAAAACAAATTTAATTAAAGACTTATTACTTTTGGAAAATGTTGGTATTAGGTGCTTTTAACTATGAAATTAATTAATGAGACAAAATAATTAAAATGCTTATTTATATATTATATTTTTGTCCTTTCTATTTATTTATTATTGGAAAGAAAACATTTCTAATAAAAAACCCCTATCAGCACATCTTCAAACCAATTTGGGGCTATGCTGTGTCAAGGAAATTCTTTTTCAGATCCTTCCGGAAAATTTGCTTGTCTCAACCCCTTTACCTGCGATTGCAGCTGCTTGGCAGCAAATTGCTATTCCCAATTCCGAAGACATAATTCACTTAATTCCCCTCAAAAGCAAGTGCAACATCGGGCACAACAATGCCTCCTTCTGCCCCGTTCGCACAGTCACAAATTCAGGCACTCACACTCACAGATACGAGTACTGCTCAAGGTCAAGGGGCAAGTGAAAGCGAAGCCATCATGCTTGCCATGCAACCCCAATCCCCCGCTGTTGTTGCTTCTGTTGTTGGTGAAAGAAAACAATTACTTTGGCACTTAACAGCTTAACACATCACTTTGCACTTGATGCAAAACTCGGTCTGCTCCCAGGACTCATGACTGTGGAGTCACCGAGTCCCCTAAAAGAGACTGAACATCCTGGGCATCCTTAGCTGCAGACTGCAGATAAATAGGAGAAGCCCGAGAAGAGGGGGCCCCGGACACAGGCCGCAGTCAGCACAGTCCGGGGACAAGCGTACATCTGTAATGCTCAAGGTCATTCCGGAGCAGTTGCCGGCCACCACCCGTTGGGCAGCAAGCAAAAGCCGGCACTGAGAGAAGATCCGAGGGGATTTGCAGAAGGTTGAATGACAATTTCAATGTATTTTTGTGAAAAGAAACACGGGAAAGAACGATATCAACTCTTAATAATTATATATAATTAATTTAAATAATAAACATGAATTATTACATTTAATTCAAAGATTCTCTCAATTTTTTTCGCTAAGTGCGGCGAAGCCAACGAGCAAGGCAGCCCAGCCGCTCGACTGGCCATGAATGGCAAGTGGCTTTCATCTTGTGAGACACCCACACAAACACACTGGCTGGGCGGGAAGGGGAAGGATGCAGAGGAGCAACAGGAGCAACAGGAGAGCCAAAGGGTCGAGTCTCCTTCTCGGTCTCGGTCTCAGTCTCCATCTCGTTCTCATTCTCGTTCTCGGTCAGCCTTGAATTGCGACCCACAAACAACTTCCTTCCAGCGACGGCAGCAGCCTTTCGTCCTTGCCAGCAATTCGCCTGTGGTTGCCGCCTGCTGTCTGTCTTCCTTCTATTCCGACTCCTCGTCCTCGTCCTCAGTCTCGTCCTGATCCCTCTTTGCCCCCATTACCCCCGCCTGGATGTGTCTGAAGTTAAGCATTTGCGGCTGCTTGTAGCCCAAAATCCTGGCTGGTTGGTTTGCCGGTTGTTGGCTGCCTTTCCTTTCCGCTCACTCGGCTCGCTTGCCAAGCCCAAGCCCCTTCAACAGTTAGCAGCCACTCTGCCGTTAGCCATCTTGACAAGTGGTTTGGCGCCGTCTTAACCCGTTGAGGTGCTGGATTTAACAGGGGTTTCTATGCTGGTGTCATAAGGCACTGCTTTGGTGGGCAACTTCTGATGGGATAATACTGTTTCCATGTTATATTCTTAGTTTTTATTTTGATTTTCTAATTTTAAGGACATTCTTCAACGTTACTGGAGTATTGTGTTAACGTGTCCCTCTAGGTTTATTTATTTTAACAAAGGTTTATTTATTACATAATGTTTTTCAATCATTGGTGCATTAACTTATTAACATAAAGTAAAATAGTCAGTCTTAATTTAATTCACAATATTTTTGAGAAATCTGAGGCAATTTTATCTATGTTGTTGGATATTTTTTGAGACTTTAACCCTAGAAAACATTCTTAAATAAATATTGCTAAACATTTCTTATAAAGAATCAAATTCTTAATTATGCCTTTAGCCACACCCAATGGGTTAATCGCTGAGGACGCCATCTGACCCGGCAATTGGCTTCACGCTCTGCGGGAAGATGCAGTTGAGTCGAGTTGAGTCGAGCCGAAGCCCCAAGTTGCTGTTGCCTGCTCTCGAGAAATTACAGATAATTTGTTAAATATGGCACAGAAGCAGTAGCAGCAGCCACGGCAGCACCATGTGCAGTTTTGGCCAGGCCAAAAGCGAAAGTGCACAAGTTGCCTGGTATGTCTGGGAGAGGAGGGCCACCGAGGTGACTCCGACTCCGACTGTGACTCCTTCCTTATCCTGCTGCTTAACAAGGACAGCCTTGTCGTCGTTGGCTCAAAGCCTTGACTTCCACACTGAGTCGGTCACAGAGGCAGGAAAGAGGGAGCAGGGTTCCGGGGGAGACTCAGGGAAATTCAGGAGTCGAGACATTTTGCCAGACACTTTTGCCTCTCAGTCTGCATCTCTGTCTGTGTTTGTGAGGGGGGAGTGTGCTCCGAGTGTGTGTGTTTGCTCCGGCATTCCTCAAGGTTGTTTCAATTTTACTTCAGTCTACACAACCATTTTGTCCTGGCTGCCAGAGTGTGTGTGTGTGCCGGTGTCTGTGTGAGCTATTAAAGAATTTTCCCAGCTTGTGAGAGGCTACTTTCCCTCTCCCATACGTGTGTGTGTGTGGGTGTGTCAAGGAAAGCAGGAAGCTGTTGATAGTGTAATGTGGCAACATTATTTGCTTGATTGCTTTATTTTACGCAAAAGGTGTTTGTGGCTTGACACCACGCACACACAAGCCACACACACGCACAATTGCAGAGGGAAAAATATATAATTTACATATTATACTTGGCGTTAAGAGGGAATCTTACAAAATGGAGGGATTGAATACATATAAATTAGGAGTTTCAGTATAAGATTAGCAAGATACATCTTCCTTTGATGTATTCCAATATTTTTTGCAGAATCTTCTTCATTTTTGGAAACAAAATATTATATATAATAATAATGTGGTTTCAATTAATTAACCAAATTAAATCTTAGTAATTCCTTATAATAAAAAGAACCCATATCCAACTAATATTTCATCAAAGTATAAGTATTTGGAACCTAAATACACATTAAAGAACTCCTATTATTTCTTGAAAATGTTCTGCAATTTAAGATTTTTTGACAATTCATTTAACCATTTCTGAAGGCATTTTTTGCCATATTTTCCTGCAGTGCACAAACCACTTATTCATTCACTCCTGTCGAACGTCTCAGGTTCGGTGTTCGTCTCCCTCTCCAGCCTGTATGCATTCTCGATACTCGATTGCCGTTTGCTTAAGTAAATGTTTGCTGTCGAAATTTTCTGTACATTTATTAGCTCACTTATGCCGGCCATTGTCCACCTTTCGCCCTTCTTGCGTGTGTGCGTCCCTCGGCCTACGAAGCGATGTTTTTCGGAGCAAAAATAAATGCAAAGAAAATATTTTGTGTAAACATGCATTTTCCTTCGAACTGCATAAGAAAGCAATTGAGAGATTTATGCTGGTATAATGCACTTGTGGCTTTCTGGTCATCGGACTCTGGACACTGGACATGGGACTGGAGATGGCACGCCAGGGATTGCTCCGCCTTGGCTTTTGTGGCAACGTGTGAAAGAGTGAAAATTCCTTAAGGATGCTTGGTTTGCATAATTGCTTGTGATTTATTTGGATTGAGATGGCAAATCGAAAGTGAAAGGCGATAAATAAATCTTATTCTCTCGCTCTCAGTTTAAATTCAAGCATTTTTACTTGAAGCCCCGAACTTAAAACTAATCCCTTGAGCTGCTTAAAAAAATGACAGCACTCAGCGAACAACAAAAAAGGAAGGAAAATATATATCCACAAATCAAACAAAAACTAGCACACACTAGACACAGCCAACCCATCCCCGGCTGCAATATTTTAATTAAAAATTCAATTTTAATCAATGCATTAGCAAAATGTCTCGCTCTCAGCGAGAAATGGAAACTCCGTAACGAGCAGCGTCCGTTGGACAAGGATTCAGGCCAAGGGACTGGCAAAGGGGTGTAGTGGTGGCAGATCCTGCCGGAGCAGCGGCAGCAAAAACACAAGTTTTATGCGACGTCGAGTTTTGAGCATTGAAAAATAATAAAAATCGCAACGAAAAACAACAAAAAAAGTATAAAAATCGAGGAAAAAATTAAACCAAGTCTGTTGTATATACAACATGCAGAATGACAAAAAAAAGGGAATATGTTGCGCCACTCGAAACCAATAACGAAGGAAAAAATCTATGGAAAGTAGCCAGAGCCAAAGCACAGACCATGGTGAACGTGAAGGGGAAAATGGAAGGATACTGTACGTACGTATGTATGCACACGTATGTACACATAGTGGCATGTCTGTAAAATGTGTTGCATTTTTATTATAACTTGAAAACGTTGATAACTCCGCCTATTCCTATTCCTAACGAATGTGCGACGGATACGTAACGTTTGCTTTCGCTCGCCTCGCCATCGTTCCGTTACGTATACGCCGAGTGGCGCGCTCGAAAAAAGAACGCAGCCTGCAGAGGAGTCGCCGAGGAGGCGTCGCAGGAGCTGGAACAGTGGAGTGGGGCCTGGAGCTGGAGCATCGAGTGGAGAGAATACATTCGATTGAATTTAATATGCATGCATACAATGGCAGCAGCTCCAGCCTCGGAGCAGAAGGAAAATGTCCGGGGCTGGGAAAAACTCCCGACTCGTGGATGGGTAGAGGAATATCCTCCTTCTCCTCATCGAAGTTGTCGTTCCTGCTGCTGCTGTTGTTGTTTAGGCCGTGATTCTATGTATTCGCACATGTGTGGGTGCCGCATCAAACGGCAGCGATGGCTTAGCCGAAAGTGCGAGCAGCAGCAGAATCCTGGGCAGAATCAGCAGCAGGATCCTGGCCACCAGAAGAAAGGCGAAAGGCGCAAGAAGAGAGGAGAAAGGAGAAAGGAGTAGTGGCAACGACGACGATTGGCGACACTGGCGACTGCTTTTTTGATGCCTTTTGGTGCGTTGCACTGAGGGAAATTATTAGATGTGAATTTATTTTGAGGAAATAAATATTTAAGGAATATAAGAAATGTTCTTAAGGGAAGGAAAAGTATATTGGACTGTTATTATTAAGAAATTATGACCAAAAATCTTAAGAGGATTACTAAAAACAAAAAGTTGAAGGACTCCTAACTGGAAGCTCTCTAAATAACTTTACGATTGAATTATAGTTTACTCTTCTTTATAATTTATTTATTTAAACCCTCTTGTATTATTTATTTCCCTAAAAACTCCTTAAGCTTTACTCTCAGTGCCTTTTATCAATATACCACGCATAAATGGAATGACTGGGTGCTGCTGTTCCTGCTGCGGTTCCTCAATCGTGAGCGACAGGGGGGCACTAGCCACATGGGTGGAGGTCCTGGGAGGCAGGCTGGCACAGGACCTGCCTCAGTCGTTGCAGTCAAACACACACACACCAAGCACACACTCCCACAAGCATCAAAAGCCGCACCGTTGCCCACGACAAAAACAACAACAGAAAGGGGCGGTGGAAAATTGAGGGGGTGGTGGTCCTGGCAGGCTGTGTGTGTGTGTGTGTGCGGCGAGGGGGTGGTGGTGTATTTTCAGGCCACTGCTGACGACGCTGGCCACGACAGAGAAATAGAAATGACGCTGGGCCCTGTTCCTATTTCTATGGCTCCCCGGCTCCGAGCTCCGGTTCTCCGCTTCTCCGGCTATGACGACGCCGAAATTTAAACTCGGATGCGTGTGCGTTACAAGCCCCCCTCCTGGAGAGGAGGAGGAGGGAACCCCAACCCCAACCCCGACCCCCCTCCAATGGGCACACATAACTTTTTGCATACGAAGGGGGGCTTGGCCGGTTGGCCATAGGCACACTCGCCCATTTGCGAAATTTCTAATATGTAAAATGTTCAATAGAGAAAACTATGTATGGGGCGAAAGAGTGGAGCAGAGGAGCAAAGGAGCCGGGTTCCAGGATCCAGGAGCCTCGGACTCGAATCGAAACGAAACGAATGGAGGCATCGAGAGGGAAGGGAGGGAAGGAGGCAAAGCTCCAAGGGGGAAAGCAAACTAAAAACGAACATGGCGGCGCTGATGATGCCGGCCATCCCAGTATCCCCATGTATCCACTCCGTGCAATCATCTCCATATGAGTGTGTGTGTGTGTGTGTGCGGGGAAAATCGAAATGTATGGCAAAAGAAATCGGGGAAAGGAAAACTCAGTGGGCGGGCGCTGTGGCGTGTGCAGTCCAGAGACGGGACGGGGCAGCGGGGGAAAAGCGAAAACTGAGCCTAGAAAACGACCAACGGAAACGCAGAGGAAAAAATCAATCATTCATTCGTCATATCACCTTAGACTCATTAAGGAAATGCCAAAAGCCGCTGGCTCTGTTGCTCGTATAAGATTACAATGCTAACTAGGGGACAGGCACCCAGCCAGTCGCCTTCGTTTTTCCACCGCAACTACAGTTGAGGCCAGGGAAATAGTCTTAATCAAAGTTCTAACGGTTTACAGAAATGTTTCATGATTTATTTAATTAATTACAGCGTTTAATAGAGACTTTGTTAATAGTAATAAGTAAATAATAATTAATCCCAATGGAGAGTTGAACGTATTATAATACCTAATACTTAAAGAATGGTGATTATAGGAATTGTTTTATATTAAATTATATTAATTTAAAGAAATGCATATCTCTGTTGTTCTAATAATTATTTTATAGTAAACTACGCAAGTTTATACAATAAGAAAATAAGTTTTGGCATAATAAAATAATATTGAAATATTATCCTTTAAGTTTTCTGATAAAAACGTAATCGATTGAATTAATTTGAGAACAAAATAAATAAATCAAATCTTTTTCTAACTATTTAATATTTAATATAAATATTTAATAGAAATATAAAATATTTAGAAAAAGATTTAAAGGACATTTTTGGAGAATTACGATTTATGATATAGAACTTTTTTCTAAAGCTGGAGACTTTGTTTAAATTAATCTAAACTAATCTAAATATTTTATATCTCTATTAAATATTAAATATTATATTTCTATAAATTAAATATATATCAAACAATAATGATTTATTTAATAGAAATAAGGGTATACTTTTATGAAAATTGCATTTATATTATAATAATCTAATAGTCTCCACGCTTCAATAAGATTCCATGCGTAATGCCCAACCTTATTTACTTACATTACTTATTTTTAATATATCAAGAAACCAATTAATAATTTCCTTATAATTAAATATTCCTCACAGAACTCAGCGTCACATCTCTACCATCATTACCATCGCTGTCACTCGTTTTCTGATCGATGACGGGTGGCGTCAGATGCATCAGATTCGGCTGCGTTTCAATTAGCAGCAGGAGAGCAGGCAGAGTCCAGGACCGAAACGAGGTCCGGATTCAAAGCAGGATGCAGCAGACTAGCGTTACTTAAGCCAGGACATGGCCGGGCTGGAGGACTAGAGGACTAGAGGCTCCGTAGGAGGAGAGCTCCAGAGCCTCGCATGTGTCCTACGCACTACGGGCAATAATTGAGTTTTCATCAAAGAGCAATCAGGCGAAATTTCGCACACCGAACGCGTTCTTAACTAAAAGGGACCGTAGCCAGAAATTGGAGGTCCGAAAATCCAACGAGGACAACTCGCAGGACTCGCAAAACTAGCAAAGCTCGAAGGATATGCGCAGCCAAGTGCAGTGCTATAAATTTGCAGACTGGTGGAAGGCGCCGAAATGGTGGCATAAAATAAAATTTAATTAGAAACGTAACCAGGAACCGGGCCTAGTCGAGACCAGAAAACGTGGGATGCAGATGCCGATGCCGTTGCTGATGCCGTTGCCGATGCAGAGATGCACGAATGGGGGGATGCAAGGTGGAGGGGATGCGGCTGGGGTTGCAGGATAAACGAGCCCTGGCTTTGAAATATTCGCCCTTAGTCGGAGGCTGCAGGCTGCTGGAGGAAAATGCATTTTTGGCCAAAACGAAAATTGCAGGAAAATGCAAAGCGGGAGTGGCGGCCAATGGGGGAAAGTGTTGGCCAAATGTGGGAGAGATGCCGGGAGATCCCAGGTCCCAGATCCCGGATCCCAGGGTAATGTATGTACGCGTTAGGCGTGGCTCTCGAAACTTTCGGCGCGGCAAAGGAGGCCCGCATTTGACAAGATGCCGGGTCCGGGGCGGGAAAATCGAGGAAAGTCGAGGTGGTGAGGGGAAAAGCCTATGTACAGCAAAGAAGAAGTTGACGGAAACCACGAAACTAAATTGCCGCCCAGTGCAGTCCGGGAGTCCGAAGAGCCGGATTCTAGCTGGCCAGTCAACTGCGAGGACGTGCGAAAAAGACGGCGCACTTTTCTGCGCAAGGCAGGAGCCAAAGGATCTGCCACCAGCTCCTTTCTTCCAGCCCCCCCAGAAAGCATTGATGCATTACGCGTTGCCACCCACATGTGAAGGGATATATCAGGCCCCAGCTCACTCCGCCGGCATCCTTGATGGGGCGTTGTCTAATTAGAACTGCCAGGATAAGCAAGGGAGCCAAGGCAAATACTCTCGCACAGCGAGGACCGTTTTTTGTTATTGAAATTGATTTGGCTTTGCATAAATTTCATTCAGCTCTGCAAGTAATTACAATATATCTTGCACCTGACCAGCTCCGAACGGGTTTTCCTTTGGTTTTAGCTTCTCTGTCTCTCAGTTTCCCTCCTTTTTTTTTTGTTGCATAAATAACTCTAAGTAAATTTAAGCATAGAACGGAGGGGTTAGTCCACTATATACGAGCGCATATATAAATTGCCAGCTTTAGTTTTCTTTCCTTTGGTCGTACTTTCCCCAATTGTTTTGGTTGCCTGTTCGTCACGTTCATTGGCTCGTCTTTTTTCCATCGCCCTCCCACTTTCGGTCCTCCCCATGGGGCCTGCCGTCATTGGGATTCCATGTTTGCCATATGTCTTGGTTCCTTCAATATTTCATGATTCCGATAAGCTGAAATATGCGGCAAAAGATGCTCACAGAATGATCGACTGTTCAATAAAAGATTTCTGATTTATGCCCAGGCAGAAATAAGAACAACTTGAAGATTAAATGTATTTTAATAGTATGGACAAACTTTTTAGTAATAAAATATATGCACAACATATAATTATCAACTTAAGCACGAAATAATAATAATATAATAATATTTTATTATCTTTACATGTTGTAAACATTTTGCGCTAATATAACAAGGCTTCCATAAACAGGTTGCCGTAAATTACCTCGAGTTCACAACCCCCTATTATCTACTTAAGCACATTATATTAAATGGAATATATATTTTAATGCTGCTCAAAATGTAAAGCATTAATAACCATTTTGTGTTAATATTGTTTCACAAACTTAATAACTTAATGGGGTACCGGTAAAGTGCCTTTAACAAGGAATCCTCTTCCGACACATGAAACTCGTTTGTCTCCAAAAAACGATATAACGTTGCTCCTTACATTTTATTAATTTTGTGCCTTTCGCTTGGTGAAATAACTTAATAAGGCTTCAGCTGAAAGCCCCAAACTACATAGTTCCCTCCCTCGATCATTATAGCTTACCTCTTTAGCCTTTTGAAACGTAAATATCGGGGCTACAGGCTACAGAGAAAAGTATGTAAAAAAAAACTGCCTAGTGTGAGCTGAAATTAAATGCGTTCCCCATCTTCTGGGGTAATATCATATTAGCAGCGCCTTTGGCTAGCACTTTACATGACATCCCCATCCCCAATTCTCTGTCCATTGCAGGAGCGCAATTAAGTAGGCTTTTACTCATCTATGCTTAGAGCAGGCACTGAAAGAAATGTCCCTATCGCATTTTATTTTAGAGCAAGTCGGAAAAATTTTAACTTAGAACTCAGATTAATTTTTACAAGTATTTCTAGGACAGGATTTTTTTAGTCACGATTTATGTATATTAAGAGAAAATTCCCCCCTTGCTTGTAGAACTTGAAACATTATCGCGGAATTAAGACTTAAAAATTATAGGGGCATATATAGACATTCTACTTATATTTCTTGCTCAATTCAGACTTGAGAATCATATAAACTTAAAACTTTCTCTTTGAATTAACACTTGGGAATTATAGAAAAGTATTGACACATTGCTATTTCTAGGGCCAGGTTTTTGGGTGCACTTAAGTGCACTTGAGTAAAAATAAGGATAATCCACTTATGATGACCTGGTTTTTTTTCCCAAGTGTGGAGATTGCAGAAAATGGACTCGAAAGCTTGAGACTGAGACTGAGGCTCGGGGTCAGCCAAGCCTCGCACGGTGGAGTGCACCCAATTACCTTGGCCTGGTCCCATGTCAATCCATAAAAATCCATTTGCCTCAGCTGCCGGAGCTGTTCTCCTCAGCAGAGGTGTCACAAATGCGCTCGAGGAGGAGTCCCGTTCTGGGAATAGGTGTGGGATCTGGGCTAAGGGATGGGGAATGGCCACTGCGAGAGCCGTAAAGCATTTCACGGAACGCTGCAGCTTTCAATGGGAATTTGCCTTGATGCGCTTCAAACACACACTCGCACACACACGGGGCAGAAAACAATTTTCTAGGCCTGCGTGTATTTCTTTGCCTTGCCATCGCCTTTTTTCCAGCATAACTTACAACATGGCAGCTCAGACATTGATATAAAGCCGGGCCTTCGGGGCGGGGATGCACGTCGTGGGTCCAGGCATGCGTCGGACCTTGTCCACGGTAGCGAATAAAACAAAAAACAACAGAAAAAAAAACGTGCAACTAAAAAATGTATATAAAAAGAAAATGCAAGGACAAGGCAAACATAGAGGAGCTGGCCAAGGAGGAGTAGCAGCAGCAGGAGAAGAAGCCATCATGGCGGCGAGCTTCGATTGGTGCAGTGGTGGCCAGGCCCGGGGGCGAGACTAGTGCGTGTCCGTCCACCTTTCGGGTTGCGAGTCCAGTCCAGGCGCTGGACAAGTGGGAAAAGGAGAGCTGGAAAAATAACACACGAGCTGAGAGCGTCCTTTTCTGCTGCCACTGTATTTTTTTTTATTTTTAGTGCCGCCTTTCCTTCCATATAGTATATTTTTGTGGCAGCTGCTTCTTTTCTGGCCAGGCTTTTAGCGCAAAAGCTTTGTCGCATGCAAATTCATTAATGCCAAATGCCCACAAACACTCCATAAACTCAGATTCGGACCACAGAAACTAAGGATTAACTTAAATTTTATTTTTAAAACTATATTTAGTTAATTATATGGCATCTTAAATCTTAAAAAATATGAAGCCGTCTTAAGTTCCTCATTAAATTAAATGAAATTGCTTCGGCAGCGATTTGAGAGCCGCAGACAGTTAGAGTTAATAGGAAATCATAAAATAAAATGCATTCTTAAAATTTTAAGTGCCACATTAGTTTAAGTTGCAGTTAAATGAATGCTTTTTGTTATATTTCTCCGCCATTATATATGGGTTTCCCATATGGAAGCTGGGTTCACAGACCTCCCTCCTTAGGTACGCCTAACTAGCCAACAATTAGAAGAGACGGGCTGGCAAAAACACGGCAGCCGTTAATAATAATATATTATAATAATTTTGATGCTGAAAATATCTTATGATTGCGGGGCCCTGTCCGGCTTCTGCTTTTGCTCCTCTAACACACAAAGAAAAAAGAAAGAAAAAAGGAAAAGACGCCAGCAGCATCCATCGATCAACGATCTGGAGTCGAGTCGAGTTGCGGCAGTTGCCAAGGATGAGGGCCGAGCTTCGGTCTGGTCTCGAGTCCCAGGCCATGGAGTGAAACGCCCCAACATCCCAGACTGCACTACTGTTTGTGTTTGCTCTTGGACGCTGGGTGAATGGTGGTCGAGGTGATCGAGGAGGTCGCCGAGGAAGCCCAGGAACCGGAGGAGCGGCCTCTTGCCAGACGGCTTCTGTTGTACGCAGTAATTTCGCTGGAAGACTGCGCTGCTGCCGAGGCCTTCGCCTCGCAAACTGCTTATTACCATTAATTTTGAATTGTTTTTCGTGATCTTAACGATTGCCGCGATTTGCAGCTTAACAAAAACGAAGACGAAAGCGGAGATGAAGACACATCGTCGGTCAAAGGAAAATAAAACAAAGGAGTCTGTGAGCCATAAAGGTATTTTTCAGATACACTAACTATTAAAATAAATAAATATACAGGTTTTTTAATAATTCGATCAAGATTTATATTTTATAAATAGGGAAAAGAATTTTTTTTAACTTTTTAATAATCTCCAGAAGCTACCTTGAGTTCCAAGAAGAAATTCTCTTATTCGAAATCACAGCAATAGTTATTAATTTAATGTTTCATTAAACATAATGCTTTGTGTAGCGTATATACCCTCTGAAAGTCTATCATAAAACATCATTTTTATGAAAATATATATTTGTGCATGCGAGTTAGTGAGTTGGCGACTGCAGCCACATTTCCTGGCACAAACTCAACCGAAAGACTCGTGAGTTATCTTGAAAGCTGCTACTGTTTTGCATGCGGCATTAGCCGCAATTGCTAGCAGTAGATTCAAATTGCAGAAATTCAGAAAAAAAGGAGCAATCAAAAGCTATGATCTTGAGGATCTCATATAATCAGCAGCTGGGGGGATTATTAAATAATTATGCTCGCAGAGATTAAAATAATTATAATTTGAAGTTAAGCAAAAAAGAAAATATTCATAAGGTGAAGATGGAGAAGGAAACTCCCTGAAAAAAAAAACGAAAAAGTTGCAGAGAATAATGAAGGAAACGTGATAAACTTGTGTTACAAAGTTGCAGGCTTTACATACATTTTTAGGCCTCTCGGCTCCTATTTATCATAATAAAAGGTTGGACTTTGGGAGTCTCTTTCAGCGTTAAAAGATTACACCGCAATTAGATTGATCGTATGAAATACAATTTGGAGCACATCAAAGGGGAAAAGGCAAAAAAATTTACAAAAAGAAAAAGGAATAAGACTGACCATTCTCAATCATTTATTGCCCAATGCCATTATTCAAATCGCATATTTTTCGCATTTCTCTCCATAATTTGCCTCACTTTGCATGCTCATTCTCGGGGATCTTTTTATTCTTACTTTGTGTGTGAATGTGTGACTGTAATGACTTCGTTTTGGTTCTTGTTTTTATGAGTTTCCTTGGAATTATTTTGTATTTTTTGTGTGTTGTTGTTGCTGGCTCGGCTCTCTGTGCGTAATTACAGTAATGCGAGCTCAGCTTCAGCAAAAACGAATCAAATTAAACAGTAGCCGGGGCGGCGATCGATTCGCAGTCCGCAGTCCAGTTTCGCTGAAGTTCTCAGCCACAGAACACAGGCACAGAGGCACAGAAATCATCGCCCATTAAGAAAGCTGAGGCCGAGCTGACGTTTCCAATTACAGGGAGAAACGGAGGAGCCAGCACCAGTCGAGGGGTACAATTTAGTCGGGCAATGCATTATGAAATTAAATAATTATTATCAACTATTTCGCTGGCAGCGGGGCAGAGAGCGGCGGCGGCAGGCAACGCGGCGTATACGATATTTGAGCTATTGAATATTCATGCAGGCAAACGTGGGGGGTTTGGGGGGTTCAGGGGGGTTGGCCATACCCCCTTCGCATCCCATGCAATGCTGAGTATTTCGGCAGAATGCAGTTTGTTATATAACACACATAATTATAGGCAAATCGTGGCAACGAATTTTCGCCACGCACACACACGAAACCCGCCGTCCGCCTCCGCTGCCACCCACAAAACGCGGCTCTAATGCACCCCCTACTCCTCTACGCCCCTGTGTCAATGGGGCATTGCCCACCCGGCGAGGGGCACTTATGTGGCATTTGCTGCATTTTCGGTGCCGAGGCGCAATGGACACACATAAAATGGCGGAGCGATGGGGGCAGGCTGCGGGAGGACATTTCTAAGTATTATACATGCACATCTACATATATGCCCCGAGATGCGTGTGCGTACGCATCCACACACACACACACACACATAGGCCTGCGTATTTGTATGTTTTGACCATTATACATGATTTCCTCGCTTTGTAGGCCTCTCCGGCGCCGCACTCGTTTGCATGCGAATATATCCGTAGATGTTTGTCCTGCAGTTATGGGCTGCTGGGTTCCCGTTGTCGGGAATGGCAGTCGCATTCGAAATCGGAGTTGGAGTTGGAGACGGAGCTGGTTTCAGAGTTGGAGCTGGAGTAGGAGTCCGAGTCAGAGTCCGAGTCGTGCTGGTGGAGCAGGAGATCACTGCAACGCGGCAACGAAAAGGATTTTCAATTCAACAAAAACGATTTCGAATTCATTATTTACCAGGGGTCTGGAGTATCGATTGGGTAGCCGAGATAGCGCTGGGAAAGTGGGGAAGGAACAAGGATTAGGAAAATGTCACAATGGGTATTATCCTGCCAGCAAAGTTTAGCTTAAGAAGCTGACACAAAATCAAGGAAATTAGGTTAAGAAAATGGAGTTGTATTCGGGTTTTTTCCTAATTGTTTGAAGAACTTTCATCGCTAAAGTATTATTGGGAAAAATAATTTTAATTATAAATATGAACACTACAAGATTTAAGTAATTTAGTATGATGGAAGAAGTATTAAGATAAAACTGGAGACAAAATACTATTAAATTTACTATTTTTATCATTAAAATGTTCGTTTATTTTCCAAGTTAAATACGTGATTGAAAATATAAATCTCTAGAAAATACAGAATATCATAGAAATTATCATAAATTCTCTAAGAATAATTATTATTTTTAAAAATAGAAACTTGTCTTAGATATTCCTCTCAGCTGCTAAAGGTTATCACCCTATAAACCCGCTGAATCTTCCATATAATTGACCATTAGAGAATGATGTGGGTGGCCGCCGCTTTCCCACTTTTCCGCCCGCAGGACAGAGATGCCAGATATATATACATATATATAGGGAGTCATAATGGAAAGAGCGCACATTAAGTTTTCTGCCAACTTTGGCCGGGTCATTGTTGTTGCTGTTGTCGTCGTTATTGTTGGTGGACATGGCCATGGCTATGGCTGGTGGCAAAGAAAACGCAACGCAGTTGGACGGTGCACATGGCAACCCAAGCCACACACACACTACTCTCACACACACACTATTGCCAGGGAGAAGCATCAACAGTCGAGGCCAAAGTCAGCGCGTCATCGATATGGCTGCAAAACGGCGACTGCAACTGCAACTGCAGCGGGGGGGACAGGAAGGCATTGGGGGGTATAGGGGGTATAGGGAGTGGTGCTGCAGGACTCCGCCGAAGAGAAATTGGATGCGTGTGCAAAATGCATTTTCTAACACATCTACGATGGCGATGGCGACGACGATGCAGCGCGAGATGCAAATGCACCGGCTCGCAGTCCAGATACACACTTACACTTGCAGAAAATTTATTTTTTATTCAAAGAAAATATATTTAATATGAAGATAATCCGAACTTTACAGATTATAAAGTGAATTCATTAAAATTCAATGTTTTACTATGTTAACCGGTAAATATATACGAAAATCATATCTAAAACTTTTTATATAAGCTTTAAAAACTCATACATTAATTTCCGTGAGTTCTTAAAATGATAATAAATTTTCTGACATTAAAATGTGTATAAAACCGAACCAGTTATTCCTCAAAGAAATCAAATAAAATAAATAATAACCCAACAAAAACCAATGTTCATAAGTCAAAATATATCTTAGAAGTAAAGTGCTTCTCTAATGGTTTATTTTATATTTCTAAATAATTTTAAACAATTAAATTTATTATATAGCCTTATCTAATTATCCTAGTTTATAATAAATTTCCTTGCAGTGCACCCACCCAACACACACTCACTCGCTCACACACACACAACTCTCCGTGCGTAGACAGGATGCTGGCCGGGGCCCTGGCAACGTTTTTGTGATTTATTTTTAATTGAAATTCTAGAATGCGTGCAAAATACGCATGCAAAGTGTCTGCTGCACCTAGAAAAGTTTTCGGGGCCCAGTCCGGTCCGGTCCGGTTCGGTTCCGTTCGGTTCGGTCCGCTGCATATGTATTGGTATTGGAGGGTCCTTTCCCGGGGTTGTGGTGGCCCTAAAAAGCCCACCCAGGCGCCCAGAGTCACCCAAAATACCACCCCCTCCGGAGGCCTGCAGGCGCAAATTGCATATGCGTAAGCGTAGACGAACTAGACGAGTTTCCACAGGGGGCGGGAAGGGCGATGGCTTTTCCGAGGGGGCTGAGAGTACGGGAAAGTCCCGGCAAAGTCAACGTCATTGCCGTTGCCGTTGCTGTGCGGTCGTCGTCGTCAACGGTTCCTGCCTTGCTGCTGCTGTTGTTGCTGTAATGTTTGGCAACGCCAAAATTTTCTACAAAAACAAAAATTGGAATTAATTTTGTTTTAGAGAAAATTTTGCTCGTAGGCGCGACAAACGTGGCATTCACATCGGTTTTTACAGAGCGCCGGCCAGTGGGAGAACGGGTGGGTTATAGTGGGCGGTGGTATTGGGCCGATCCTGCCTGCTGCATATTTGCTGATAATAATTAAGTGCAGGAAGGCGTATAAAGGCGGTCCAGGGCTCCACTCCGCCGCTCCACAGATGCAACTGCGGGCTTAGTTTTCCAGTGAGCAGGAGTAGGAATCGGGGCTGCCGAGGGACAGAGTCAGTGGGCTTTTCCTGTAGCGCCAAAAACGCAGCCAATGCATTGCGGTATTGATAATTGGCCAGCGGGGTCAGACTTTTAATATAACACACGAAACACTCAGCTAGCAGAATTTTGGGGCAACTTCAAGCCGGTATTTTTTGCACTTGGGGAAATAATAAGAGAATGTAGGAAGAATTTTACCAAAAATAATAACGGAACTTATGCTTAATAAATAATAATCAGAAAATATTAAAGAGATCTTTAAGCAAGAACATTTATATAAATAAATGTTGAACAAATTATTTTGAAGATGCTGTAACCTTGATGTCGATGAAAAAAATATCTATAGGGTAATAAATCTAATATTAACATAATAATAATGTATATAATATTAACATAATAGGATATATTTTTTATAAGAAATGTTTAAATTTGATTGGGATTTTATTTTAAGTTTTATTAGATTACACTTTAATGAACCTCACAAGAGAATAATCTTCCTTCTTCGTTTAAGTACAAATTTATTTTCAACAAAAATTATATTATTTTATTGTGCTCCAAAAATACATTATTTTAAGATCGTTACAATTACTAAAAGCTTCTTTAAAATAAGATAATAAATTGAAAATTATAGAAAAGTCAACAAAAGACTGAAAAGATAAAATAAATAATAGTTTCTAAACCTTTTCAACCCTTTAAATGATTTTTTTCTGACATAACTTATACATATGTCGTTCATGGTTTATTCCCAATTTAATGCCATCCAATACCGATTCTGAATACGATCCGAGTTGAACGAACCCTTTGAGCTGTGGAGCAACTGATTATCATTCTTCTCCGGTGGACACCCAGCTCCAGAGTCCAGAGTCCCGAATCCAGAATCCAGAATCCAGGGTCCGGAGACCGGAGCCCAATCCTGGAAATTTCGTTTTGTTTGCCGGCCTCGGCTCCGTCATTTCCGGCATTGAGGTAACGAAATTTTATGCATGGCAACTAGTTTTGTCGGTGGTGGTGCCAGGTGGACGTTGAAGGTGGAAGTCGCAGGTGGTGGTGCCGGTGGAGAGGCTTTGGGGCAGCGTCGTCATCGCCATCGTCATCGATAACGACGGTGCTGGAGTCCGGCGACTTTGACCAGATGAGGCGCCCTCAAGCGGAGCCCCTGCATCGGGCTTAGGCCTCCAACTCTTTCGACAGGAGCAGGAGGTGGGATTGGGCTTAGTAGTTGGCAGGAGTTGGAGGAGCCCGTTGGTCCGTTGTGCAAATGTGCAAGCTGGCATCCGTTTTCTCATTTTGAAAGATTTTTGTTTTTGTTTTCTCTATGTTCAGCCGTTGCTGCATACGAGGGGGTTGAGCTGGGAGGGGAGGAGGGACTGCTGCACAAACACGCACACACACGTTCAGCACACACACTCACACACACAGTCGCGCACACACGCACGTTTGGGCCCAGGAAACGGAAACGAAAATTCTGCGAAAAACAACAGCCAAGAGCCAGAGGAGCTGCAGCAGCATCGGCAACGGATGGGATGGGTTTTAGGATGCGGATGAGGATGAGAATGAGTGCGAGAATGAGAATGCGGAGGCTGCAGGACCAGGCTAGGGGGTGGCACTGGGGGTGGCCCCGCCGGAGGAGCAGGAGCAAAAATAACGGCGCAGCAAACATCGCTGATGACCAAACAGCGACATAGGCATCGAACGGAGTCGCCCAGGAGAGAAGCCACCCCGCAGGAAGATCCAGAACTAGGCAGACAGTGGGTTAAAGTCTATTTTGAAGTTTAATAATTTATAAAATTATGGATGGAAGGTATTAAAGACAAGGAATCCTTGGGGATATATTTTTAGATCCCATAAATGTCACATTAATAAAATGTTTGTTTTTTTCATTAAAAAATATTCGTATGGCTTAAAATATCTAAATATTTGTAGAGATATTAATAGTTCGTGATAAACATATTCAGCATTGATTAATTGACTTTAAAATTATATAAACAAAAGCGTTTCCTTTAAAATAAAGTAATTGAACCTTAACATTAAAAAAAAATTAGAAAATAAAGTATTATTTACTGCTCTCATCTTACCAATCCAACCCACTGTGCGCCTTGCCGCCCCACTGTCCACCATCTTGTCCACTCACGCACACACACCCGGATGGTGGACACACACGAGAGATGGCAACGTCTAAAATCCATCTACGCGTGGCTTGAGCGCTATTTGAAAAGGCTTGCCCCGAAATTTCATTCGCCGCCTTTTGTTTGGCCGCTGCTCCTGCCAAAGTTCCAGGCTCTTCCTGCTTTGCCTGCTCCTGCTGCTCCTGCTGATGACGACAACAACGATGATGGCGATGGGTGGCGATTTTTCAAGCCGCCATTTTGCGACTTTGGCGGAAATGCATACAGACGCACAGCAGCCACGACAGACACACACACACACACTAGGACCCAGGAGACGGTGCTGGTGCTGTCGTGGGTGTCCGAAATCGTCGAACGTGGCCCAAAATGCCATTACCGCCACCGTCAACTTGGGCCACCTTCAGCCCCGGCAAGATGGAGTGTCCAGTGGCGGCGAGTATCCAGAGTGTAGAGTGCTGTCGCCTCATCCCGCCTTCGTCCTTAGTGCTTCGTCCTGCTGCCAATGTCCAGAGCAGAGGCTGTGTGGGCTCTGTGCGTGTGTTTGTTTTCTGCACATTTGCATTTTACGAATATCCTTGCGCATTAGGTCCTGCTCCTCACTCTTTCGGGGGCAGGAGGAGGACCTCACGCTCACGCTCACGCTCTCTCCTTGTCCGGGGCGCGGTGCTTTCATTTCATTTGCCAGGCCCGAAAAGTTTTGCCTTCTACTTTTCCTCGGTCTCGATGGCGGCAGCGGCTAACGCATTTTTCGCCAATGTCCAGCAGCAGGACATGGACATTGACGGACGGCCCGCTCGTTCGCTCCGAGTGTTCGGAGTGTGGGCTTTTTGAATTTCAAATTCAAATTCAGCTGCTGCAGCTCTCTCACTCTCTCTTTGGTTTTGCCGGACTCCGGACTCCGGACCTGCTGCTCCTTGCGAGTGCGAGTCCGAGTCCATGCCGCGCCTTTTTGTGCGAAAATGTTCAACTTTTTCGAAACAGTAAAGATTTTTGGTTGGCTGACGCAGCCAATCTCCGTCGAGCAGGCCAACACATCCTCCCGGACACATCCTCTCTGCCACCCTGCCACCGCGTGGGCGAGGTGCGGTGGCGGGCAGCTGGAATATGCATGTGTATCCTTTCTAAGCAAGGGTGCCAGCTCCAAGCTCTGAAGCTCTCCGGGTGGCCGCCTCTTGATTGCTTTTCTCCTTTCGCCCGGCTGCTGGCGTACGTGGCGTATGTGTGATGCGATGCCTGGCGCAGTGCTGATTATTTAATTCATTCGGGTAATCCGTTATCTGTCCTCGCTGAGCAGCTATTTCAATATTTGTAAGCTTAAGTTATGGTCCCAGAGATTGATATATTGGGAAAATAAATTAATTGGAAGAATTTCTAGTTTATAATACGAGAATGTATAATTAGAGGAGAAAAGTAGATACCAACTTGAAGAGCTTAATGATAATCAAACTGATCATCAAAAACTAAGAAAGGAAAATGGATTTAACAATATTTAATAACGAAAATACGTAGTTAAATTATTCTATTTCCTCAGTGCATGCAAATCAACGTCTCTTAATGCCTTGCAAAAATTCTCTAGACTTAAGCTTCGGGTAAAAATAAATTCCCTTTATTTATTAAATTCCCGCCATTGTTCCCAGATTGCATTTACTTGAGCAGAACACATCACATCACATCGACATCGACGAGTTGAAGACCGCAACTAAAGGCAATTAATTAATTTGTTTACATTTGCGCAAACTGCCACGAAGAAATAGGAAGTTGCTGCAAGATCAGACGCAGATGCAACATCAGCAGCAGCAGCAGCAGCCACTGCAAATCAGCGGCAACAACAACTGACATGCATTGACCGACGAAGCGTGCATTAAAACATTTTCAATGGAACTGCAAACAGCAGCTATACTACCTCTTGCCCCCGATCCATTCGATCTCTTTTTTTTTTGCTGGTCCGGGGTCTGGTCTCTGTTCCCCATTCAAATAATTAACTGCAAGAATGCAACACGAGCAAGGCAAAATGCAAAATGAAGGCGGTCCAAGTTGCTGCGGCTGCTACTGCAGCAGTTGCTGCTGCCGACTGCTGTTTGTTATTATTTTTAATATTAAATTGCAATTGCTGCGCTGATTTAATAAAAGCGAGCAACAAATCCAGGCGAGTGCAATAAATGTGGCAGCAACTCTGCACGCCAGCAACATTGGCACACAGAAAGAATTGAACTGATGATCAATTTTAAACTGATAACTCGGAAAAAATATAATATTAATGTATAAGAACGTTAATAATTCAAAATAATAATCAGAGAGAGTATTTTTCTGCCTAATAAAAATCTACATAGCTTGCGTTAATATTATAAATATTCCAAATTAAGAAGTATTTATTTCTTGCCGTGCAGCAACTTCTGCTGCCACTGCAACAGTAAACAGCACGTTGCAATTTTAATGACCGAAGAGTCGATCGATGGACGCTGGCAGATCAAGTGATCCGGGGCGATTTCTGAGCCGCCTGACTCCCAGATGTGGCCGCAGATATTTTTACAATGTTTAGCCAAGGCAAACACAAGAGTTCAGATTTAAAACCAAACAAATCGCTTGCGAGTCAAGGGAGAAGGGCGCACGCAGCTAGATAGCAGCCAAGGCATTGCCCCGATCCGGGGCGACTTTGTGGACCATAAATTTGAAGACTGCACAAAATAAACTAAACATTAAATAAAATATTTTATTATGTTGCAGGAAACCAGTTCGACAAAGTCGTTGTCACACACATTGCCACACAATGTTGCACGTCTGGGGACGCGAATATGTGAATATGGATGTGAATGTCTTTGTGATTGTGGATGCGGACTGAGACTGGAACTGCGACTGAGAAAGACTCGGAGACTGACACTGAGATATAGACAGAGCTGGAGACGTGCCCGCTGAAGACTCCAAGTCCAAGTCCAGTTGCTGGCAAAATGCATAAACAACTGCGGAGTCGGTTCTTCTGTCCCCCACACTTCTTCAGCTATCTATGAGTAAAGATATAAATTCAGAGGGGTAGATCTAAAATACCCTTGAGGTGATTAAGTATCTATATATTTTAAAGTCTTGTATTTATTATAAAAATGGATTTATGGAAATATGAAGAACATCTCTGCGTAGAAAGTAAACTAAACCCAAAAAAAAAATTAAAAAATTTAAAGAAAATCCAAATTTAAACGAGATAAATATAAAACAAACTAAATTCGAAACAAAAACTATATTACTGTTTGAATAAATTATTTATATAAAATATAATTTCAGTTATTTATCTTGCTCTGAACCTCCAGGGTACATCCTTAGTCCACTCCTTGACCTCAGCCAATTCTCCTTTTTTATTTCAATTTGCAATTCAATAATTTTTACGCATTATTTGTCGCGTGTGTTTGTCTGTCAATATGCTTTTTATTGAAATTTATATAAGGAAGTTTACCGCTAGACATCGTCTGTGGATCGTCGATGTCGCGGATCGTCGATCGCTGATCGCCGTCGATTGCAGATCGTTGACTCTGGCCGCGGCGGAAATAATTTAGACGCGTCCAAAGTTTTGTTTATGCTCTGTCATTTACACAGATACATATATATATTTGCATATGCCAGTGTTCGTTCGCATTGCAACTGGCAGTCGTCTGCATTTTTGATTGGCCTTTAATTAAATGACAAAATATGTGGCGACGACGAACAACTCGCCCCGTGCAAGGCAGCTGCGAAACATGAATTATGCCACTAATTGAGGAACGGTGTGGGCTGCAAATCGAACTCCTGCGGGTACGCTAACTACGGGGCAGTGACGGGTTAAAACTGGAGTTGGCATTTGGGTTAATGTAACACATTTTGGTCGTAAACTGTTGACAGGAATCGGGGAAATATCATCTTTAGGCAAAAAATAGTAATTGCAATATTCCATTAACAAATATCATTTTGAGTAAAAGAAAATTCCACCTTCAGGGAATTTAAATATTAAATTTATTTATAATAAATTGATATTTTTGTGACAAGCTTAAGTACCTATTTTCTAGGTAATATCACATCTTAGTATTCTTTAAGAAACCCAACTTGTAAGTCAAACTAATTTCCACAAGTCAAAAAATATTTAATTTGCATTTTCTTCCAAGTATTTAAAACTAGGAAAATACTCATAACTTAACTGTATAAAAATTACGAAAACTCCGCGGCAAACCACTAAGTACTATGTTTGATTGAACCATAAATCTTCATTAAAAATACTCCGATTTGAATCCCCCCCTGCTACGCCCTTGGCGACAGCCACTTAAGCCTTTCGGTGCTAATCTGTCTCTCTGTGCATAATCCGCCGAAAAGCTGAAAACATCTTGGAACAAGTTCAAGATACGACTGCAGACGGTGTTCTAGATTCGTGCAACAATGTTGCAGAGACAGAAACAGCAACTCGTTTGCCGCACAGCCGATCGAAGTCGGCGGGGACACAGTTAGCATGCGCCTTTGCATTAGTTTAGTGTCATAAACTTGACTGCTTTATAGAAATGTTGCAATTTAGTTAGCAACTGTAGTTGAGTGGAAATTGCCCCGTGACGACGTCACCCCGCTTTAAGTCACAGAGCGCTTTAATACACTGAGCAATAAAATATGGCATAACATAAACATTTGACATTTGTTATGCTGCAACGATAAGTGAATATTATTCAATCCTGGTCCCACAAAGGGGCAGGTGTGACCTTGCTGCAGGAAATGTTGTATAAATTAGGTATTTGTTTGTATTGCTTTTAAATATATATTTTTATTTTTAATAAAACTAAGTAAGAAAACGAAGCGAAAATATAATTCTTTTGTATTTTCCCGTGCTGTCGGCAGCCTTTGATACTAAGCCTACAATCAACAATCAACAACCGACAACGTTGTTGGCTGTCTCTGTGTGTGCTGTTATCATATCTTTCACTTAAAATAAATAAAATTACAATTTAATAATATAACGTGCTTTAGTTAGCCCGCTAGCCCCCCTTCGCGTCCCCCTTTTCACCACCATTTGCACCTGAGAGGAGCCGACACTCGAGTGGGGAACAACAGCAACAAATAGTCAATTAATTATTACAAGAACAACGCGATGCGAGCGAGAACCTCTTACGAAAGTGTGTGTCTGTCGTTTTTTCCCCCATTTGTGTTTTTTGCGCGGTGTCTCAAGCACATAATTGAAACTTGTTGAGTTCGATAGAGGCAACCTCCACCCGCCGTTTGATTTTTACCTATTTTATGTTAAGTTTTATTTGCCGCCCTGATATCGATAGCCCGTCGTTGTCGCTCTCCTCGTCAGCGTCGACGTCGTCGTAGTCGTCGTCGTCGTCGTTGCCGCTGATGATAATAATAATAATTAGTCATTTTATTGTTGTAAAATAAACTTGTTTTTAATTGCTTGCTGATAGGAGGGCAATGCAAGCAAATTCCGAACACGACGTCGGGAAATATCGGAAATTATACGAAATTAATCAGAGAGTGAAACACACATATTGAGCAATGTTGCGCTTTGACACTCGTCGAGGCAAAATGTATATTCCATGTGTGTTCCACTGTAATTAAAATGGTTTCCTACCCTCTACCCCCTACCGACTTCTTTTATTTCTTGGCAGCCACAGCAACATTGTGGCGTGAACATTTAATATTTGCAAAAAACAGCGTTGCCATTTCCACAACGCCCATTTAGTTTTAAATTGCGTGTAGTACAAGAAGAAGGCAGAGGCAAAGGCGAAAAGCAGGCAGGCAGCGGAAGGAGCGAAAAAAGTTGGCCATAATCAGGGCCATAAAAAGTGCAGCCGGAAATTGCATGTACATATAAAATTTGGACTCGACTCGCAGCTTAGAAATGCAGTTTTCGAGCCACCACCCACGAGCTGGATAATTTCAATAGTTGCAATAATGACCTCACTGCCGCTTGCCCAATTGGGCAAGTGCATTTTCCCCTCCCACCTCCTAGCCCCCTCTCTTAGCCCCTACTGGCCCCCTTCTTGCCACAAAATCCCGCGCATAACACCAGCGAGTTTATTATGTCTGCACTTGGGTTTATTTGCTTTTACTGCCTTTGCTGCGGCGATTTGTTCTTTCGATTTATGGCAGGGACGTAGGGTGGCGAGGAAGAAAAGGGGTACGAAACGAAACGAGAGGGGGGCAGCTCATCGTCTCCGCTTCTTGGCCATCCAATGCTGTGCAACATTGTTGCAGCCAGTCCACCAGTCCACCAGCCAGTCTGCCGTTTGCCCGCTTGCCCAGTTTGCGAGTGCAAAAGAGCGTATAAAACGTATAAATAAAAGAATTCAAATAAAATTTTTAATAAACGAGTTGCCATTAAATTTATACATTAACTATAATTTTTATAGTTGGCGACTTTGTTTTGTATACGACCGAGAGGGCGGAGGGGGATTGGGGATTGTGGCTTGAGGCGGGAGACACAGGAAGACGAGGATGGAGGCGACTTTAACGAGGCGACGGTCGGTCTTCTTTCCCGACTTCATTGTATTCCTTATGGCCGGCGATTTTAATTGTGTTTAGAATTGCCAACGAATTATTAATAAAGAATGGATGATTTTCGAACAGCTGCGAATTGAATGCTCTCCCGGGCAAAAGCGTTAAGTATATATATTTGATCGAAACGAGTCAGGCATTCCATTAAGATTACCATTAAGAGATGCAGGTTTTATTATATTTTCTCTAGGGATGTTTTGGAATTTTTAGAGTCGTTTTTAGTAGCAATATGGATTTTTTGTACTATATTTATCGGAATAAATATATAGCTGCTATATAAAATAATTATAAGAGAAACCAATCATCTTCCAAAGATTTTCTTTAATAAGAATAAACTATAAACGTTGACTTACCATTTTAAATTCAGATATAGAGATCGTAAAAAGTCAATAAGGTGCCTTGCAATATGCAAAACCCTTTTAAGAGTATTCCTTTCATGACTCGCATATTTCCTGTCTCTCCGATTTTTCTCATGGATCAGCAGTTTATTTGTTTTGGTTTATTATTGACAAATCCCCCAGGCTGGCGGATATTTTGTGATATTCTGCGGCCGACCCGGGCATTGACAAGTTGACTCAGCCTCTCCTTTGATCTTTAATAAATTTTGAACAAACAAATCAAATTCGAATTCAACTAAACAACACGGAGCGGAGCTGTATCCCTTCTCCCAGCTGGGAACATCAAAAACGCAACACAACTAAACATTGGCAAATGCATCTCGAGCTGGAAAATGGGAAAAATAAGAAAAATGGGCCGGGGGAAACTCGAAAACTCTGGGCCTGGAGGAGCGCTCCTCCTCTGTAATCGCTTGTTTGTTTGCATTTTGTTGTTGCTGTCCCTCTATCTCTCTGTGTGTGTGCGTGTGCACTTTTCCTCCCACCACGGCATTTTCCGGGGTGACGAAGGCAACATGTTGACGACGCGTCGGCGCTTCTTTTGAGATAGAAAAAACTCCACACGGGGCAGAGATTCTTGACAGAAATTTATAATTAAACAAATGCGGCGCATTGCCTTTTACCGCAGCATTTCTCTAAATTTCTAAACGATCTTTCCATTTTCGTGGAGAATGTATATAAACAAAGGCCATTTAATTTTGTGGTGATGAATGTTGGCCGACGTATTCTTGGCCCGGCTCTTTTGTTGTTGGTAATTGAGTTGTTTGTATCTGTATCCGTGCATGTATCTGCAGCTGTAGCTGTTGCTGTCGCTGTATCTGTATCTGCGGTTGCTTGTCTAGAGCGGCGCTGATTAAAGCGGCAGATTGTTTAGTTATGTTTTGTTTATATAGAAATATACCCTTTGTACCCCCATCCACCATCCCGGGCTGAAGAGAAGATCTGTTTGTATTTATAATTTGTGCTTTAAATCACATTTAGAACTTCCTACGTTTTGTTTTTCTCTTCTAAAATCCCCATTGCACGCAGAGAAAAACGGCTGATCAAAATTGTGTTCTAATACTTATATTTTAGTTAAATTTATCTGCTATAATAAGTATAAAATAATTAAAATTCATTTAAATCCAAATTTCTTCAAGTGTAATCTCTGGGGAGCTGACACTTCATTCTCTTGACTTTTCGGCCAGTGCACGGAATCGAAAACAAAACTTTCTGAATTTTCGAAAATTGCATTTTGCATCATTAACAACGCATTTGTCAAACGCATATGCATGCCGCCTCCTCCATATTGGGCGTGGCATTTGTGCCAAACTATCTGAGTGTGTGTGTGTGGGTGGTGTGCCTATGTATGTGTGTGGGCTTGTGTTAATGACATGCTCACAAATTCAAATTAACATTTTGCAGCAATCCCAGCGACATCGAAAGCTGCAGCTGTGAGTGCCGCCCGAATGAAGCACACACACAGTGCCAGCGAAAAGTATGAAAAATATGCAAAAGGTGGACAAAATAAATGTCAATTCAATATCTGCTGAGTTGGCATTTATTAAATGGTTATTATAGGTACTTTTATGGAAGTCTTGATAAGGAGTTTTAGGCCTTATAAAGCTTAAAAATGAAATTCAGTTAATAAAAACTTCAACTTCTATATTTTCTACACACAGAAAATAGTTTTTGTTTCCTTTTATAAATATAATCCTAAAATTCTTGGCTTAATTTCAAGTATAACTAATTCTTTTGTATTATCTTTTTAAGTTAATTTATTTAATTAGAAAGCAATTACTATTCGGCATAAAAAGTTTCCAATTATAAATATAGTTTTTCCTATTTTTTATTGCAAAAAATCTATTTTACCAAATAAACAAAATTAATTCCCCCATTAAATCGAAGGCAACCGATGGATTCTAATTAAACTTTTGAGAGTCTTTGGCTTATTTTCCGCCTGGCCTGCACAGACTTCCGGCCGGCACTGTAGCTACATTTGTCATTTTTGATCGAGCATCAAGCAAACAATTTAACACGGACGCACGGAGCCAGAGAGCACCATCACCAGCGCCATCACCATCGCCAGGACTCGCAGCAGAGCCACCCACAGGATACATGCAAAAATGCTGAGCACATTGCACTCGTCGCTGGACAATACTAAAAATCACATCAGAAATGCAACAATAAACGCAAAAACTACACAACAGCAAACGGGGACGACGACGACGACGCTGGACGGTGGACGGAAAAAGGGGAGGGGTGGTGGCCGATGATGACGTTCAGGCTAACGATGACGATGCCGATGACGTTGCGACGACATTGCAGCCTGCAGGCGGCCATCTGCACCCACTCCAACTATGGCCAGGACCCACTCTGTGGATCCTTTCTGGCCCCTGTGATGCATTCGACATGCATGAACAACAACGACAGGCGGGCAACAAAACTTTTGTACTTGAACTTCCTTAATAGAATTTTTGAATACGCAAAAACACTTTCAAAGAATATAAATAATGACCATTCGAATTATCAGGCTGGCTGGCTGGCCAGCAGGAGCTGGAGCAGCAGGAACAGCAGGAACAGGAGCTCCCGAGCATAGAAGCCTCGCCTGGAACAGGCGATAACAATAAAACAAAAGAGTCGTTGGGCGGGATAATCGGGAGAGGAAGCTGGTGAAACTGCAGAAGGATTTTAACCAGAAATAGGCGAATCCTTGTGTGTGAATGGGTGCAAGGAAGCCTGTGACCTCTGGCAGGCTCTTAGTTACCTTTGCTTCGATAATACAGCTGATGACAATTGTCGTTATGGTCTGGAACACTGGGAAATAAAATTCCAACAAAAAAAACCTGCAGTTTCTAGAAGCTAAAGCTTCAATAAAATATATAAGTTTAATATTTAATTTTAAATAATCAAACTAACACACTTAGTCAGGGTTTTATGGTTAAAAGGCTTTAAATTTTCAGGGTTTTATCAATTAAAGTAACTAAGTAAATTCCCTTATTACCTTAGCTAATCTTTGCGATTAGAACGGCAACACCTGTGACTACCAGCGATACACTAAATAGCCGAAAAACCCACCGAATGCTTGTCTCTGTCTGAACAGTTTAATTTGATTAACGCCGCCATCAATCAGTGATCCATCAGGACGGCGATCAATCTTTTAATTTAGCAGTGTCACTGCGGATCCACTTGAACCACCGGCCAACCACTGCGCACCCATGGCGACCAATGCCAAAAAAAATAAATCATAAATCGAGCGACAATGGTCGGGTGGCCAAATGCAACCAAACCAAGCCAAACAATTCCAGCCATCGGGGGTGTCCTCGTGCCCTCGTCCTTGTCCTCCTCGCAGTCTCCCCAAAATATGCATTGACAATTACATACCCGTGCCCCATTCCCAGTGCCATTCCAACTCCCCTACACCCGTTCTCAGGGAGAAATGTCGCCTGCGCCTATCATTATTTTCAGTTAGGAGCGGTCTACTACGATTTAGAAACCAGGGTCCTTTTGCATTTCGAAAATATGCACGGGAAAAAAGGGAGCTTATTTTGGTTGATTTTAAAAAACATTTAAAATAATTGGCGAATTTGGAATAATATAATTTCTAATTATGTAAAATGGGTTCCCGGAAATGGTTTTAACATTATTCAAAGATTAATTTTAAGTTCGTATTGTGAAGCAGAAATAAAAGCTTTACAAGTTAGTTAAAATAATATATAAATTAAGTATTTTTCTGTAACATTTTCTTTTAAGTTTTAATTACTTTATAGTATAAATAATTTATTTTCTGTGCACACAAATTACGCATATAGAGAATTGTGGTTGGAGGCATAGAAAATCGAGGGAGGAGAATTGAACGGATGGGCTGCGAGGTCAGTCCCTCAGTGATATATTTTAGTTTTGTAGAATTTCGCAAATGCCAACCGCCGTTCGACATTTGTTACTGTTGCCGCTGCTGCTGCTGCGTCGTCGTCAGCCAAGCGAAGACAATATCTGGGCAGGGGCATCGGGGTGTTAAGGGTGGGGGGGAATGGGTTAAGGGCTTTCGGCCAGACCGCAGTTGGCAATATCCGCGTTTGCAGTTTTCCCGCCTCCCGCCTCCGGAAAACCCAAAGATTTCGCCACACCCTTAATAACAAATGAACACCAGACACTCACTCACCCGCAGGTGGAATAAAAGGAGTTTCTGTCTATGCATATGGAATGCGGTTGGAATCAAAAACTAAACAAAAATATGAGTTACGCAGAATAAAGAGCAGATGAGTGGCAGTGGAAGAAAATTGCATAAGAAATCAAAATCAAATCAAAATTGTCATAATAAAACTGCATAGCCGCCTGCAAAGTCCATGCCTTATTCAGGTATATTCCCCGGGAGCTGGAGTTGGGCGAATGCAATCAGGAGCCGGGCCGAGCGGCCGAGAGCTTTATGTAGAACAAAACAAATTAATAGAATTGTTAAATGTGACAGGCAAATGTGGCGACTGAGAGCAGAAATACCAGCTGGGGGAGGGGATGATGGGGTGCCACCAGAGAGGGGGTTAGGGTTAGGAGTACGAGTAGTTGCTAGTATATATGGATTTTCGTTTCTGGCTGCGTGGTGCATACAAAAAGCGCAGACAATGCGATTAGTTGTCGTTGTCGTTGCTGCTGGAGCAAAAGAGCCAGTTGCAGATGTGTACCAGGAGTAGGATCGGGTGGAAAACTGCAGGGAGGCAGGGAGGCTGGGAAAATTGGGAAGCTGGCAACGCACAACGCAAAAACCAAATGACGAATGACATTTTATTACGGCACCCAGAGGGGCACGCACATGTCGAAGAGTTGGGGCGACGTCGGGGCGAATGACGGGGGCGTGGACGTGGGCCTAGGCTTATGTGCCGCCTCCTAAAAACCCCACCATCCCTGGCTCGGACAGAAACTCATCTTGTATGCAAACTCAAAACTCAAAAATTCCTAGACAAAAGAGTACACACAGGAGGACGACCGGCAGCCGAATCAGGATACTAGGCAGGATCCTGGAAGCACACAGGCAAAAAAACAAGGGTTTGTTAAAGTAAAATGCATTAATATTATTCTTATCATTTTTATAGTTTTTGAAGTACCATAAAAATTGATTGAGAAATTAAGACAGCGAGTTACAAGGTAAAGTCTCAGAAATATAATATATTTAAATTGGAATTATTGGAATAATAATGACAAAAACTAAGTAAAAGATTCAAAAATGATCGAAAATATATTTATTTTTAGGGCATTTATCTAAGAAAATATTACTTTAATTCCAGTTATTATTTAAATCTTAAATAAAATTAAAACTAATGATTTATTAATGCAGAAATATAACGATAACGACAACTTAATTCCCTCTGTGCAGGATCCAGGACGCCAACTACTAGCCTGCTAGCCAGGACGTCTGTTGATGAATTGGACCTAGGACCCGAGTTTTGGAGGTGGCAACCGGCGGCGACGGCGGATGATGCAGCAGGATTCAGAAGCTGGAGCTGGAGCTGAAGCCTGGACCAGTTGCCATGCCGACTGCGAGTTGCAGGGCCCCAGTTAAATAAATATGAGTTCAATTTTCATTTCGGCAGAGGCAACGGCAACGTTGGCCAGGACACTGGCAACTGGACCCTGGCAACTCTGCAACTGGCAACGGTTGTTTTTATTGGCGGTTTACTGACCTGCGCCACCGGCAACAGTAACGGCAAAGGAATATCCTCGGCCACATTGCGCATACGACACGTAGGCCCCGTTGTGCTGTCAAAATGCGTGAATTCATTTCGATTCGATTCGTTTCGTTTCGTTTCGATAGAAGGTGGCCTGTGTGCGTAGCTAGTAGCAGCATACCTGTGCCAAAAATTCCCTAACTCTGAGCCCTTTTTTCCCCATAGTTAATAGCGAAGGAAACAGTCGTCGGAGCGAGTTAGGTAAATGTTTACATAACTGGCAGAAAGAGTTTTTCGGCATATTAAAACACACTTACCGAACATGGGACCCGGCTCGGAGATCTCACGATTGATAGTAAGGGTCCAGTGCGGCGCTTCCTGTTTTGCCCAACTCTCGTCTCGGCCAAAAACGAAACGAAACGAACAATTACCAAACATCATTTCCTCGAACATATTTATTAAACCCAACTGAGGCAAGAAAAGTGGGGGAGGCGGTCCATGGGGGCCTCTAACAATTGCAAATGAAGTCAATTGCTACTGCAAAAATGCTTGGCAGCAGCAGCGCCACGCCGAACATATGAAGTTTAAGTTTAGTTTCACTTCGCTTACTCCTCCTGAACCCGCCTCCTGCTTTTCCGCCTCCCCAGCCAACCCCTTCCACGCCCTTGGCCAAAGCGGCGAGCGTAAGAAAGACATTATGGGAGGCAGGCAAAGATACAACAAAATTTTTAGTAATAAATTTGTCCCGGGAAACGGGAAACGAAGTTGAAGTACCTTAGAGGAAAGGAAAAATATATAAACATTTTTCAAATAATTTGTACTACAATATTTCCTTAAACAAAAAATTCGTAACAAGTTTAGTTATCAAGAAAGTGGTCAAATATTTTATTAAAAAAATACTTGCTGATGTAGATTTAATTACTAAAATATCTACAAAAATGAGTCTGCATTTTTAGGTTGTTAAGATTAAATACCATATTTATAACCATGTCGTAACAGGTTATTTTTAACTCTCACTTCCAGCTATAATATAAATTCCTAATCAATTGATATCAGGTACCTTTTTGTGTTTAATTTTTTCGTATTGATAAATAAATAAAACTGCGTAGTAGACCATTTTTAATATATTTTTTTTTTTTTCTTTTAAAAGTGTATTATTATATTTAGAAATATAATGAAGCTCTAAAATCCCTCTTAGAAGTTTTTTGTGTCTTAAATATATTTAAAAATATATTTTTATTCTTCTTGAAGACAGCCAATCATTTAGGTATAACAGAACTAATCCAAGCCATTCTAATCTCATCTCCTTAAGCCTCCTCCAGGGTATGATCAATTACATAGGGCAATCGAAAAGATTCCATGTAGCCACTGGACTGCCGCAGTGGCCACCGTCCGAGATGCAGATTGAGGGGCATGGAGCTGTGGTTGTGCGGTGCCTCACGTTTTCTCATAGGAGCACCGAAGCACCGAAGCACCTCATCCACAACCAGAGCCAAAAGCCGGCGATTCTGATTCCGACGCCACCGCAGACGCGTCGTGTTTCTTCGTGGGCGATGCGACTGAGACGGCAATACCGCGTGCGAGCAGGTGGGGAGATGGCGCAGCTAAGACAACTATTTTGGCTGCTACTGTGCCAGCGTCTCACTTCCCAAGTTGCAACTGCAACTGCATCAGCAGCAGCAGCAAAAGCAGTAAAAGCACAGAGAAGAAAAATGTAAGTTGATTTTTTTCCACTTAAATTATTAATTTATCTTTTATTAAAATTATTGTATACCATTTCTATAATTAATTATTAAATATTACTTAAAAATTACTATTGGAATATCTTTAACTATATTAAAATATTCTTCTATTCATATAAGCTTAAATTGTAATAAATATTCATTAAAAAGAGACATTGTTTCCTTATATTTCTTACTCTCTGTGCTGGTGGCACTGCAACTACTTTGCATGCACCGTTGGGCACGTTGTTTCTGCTGCTTCTGTTGCTGTTGCAGCTTTGATGTTGCTGTTGTTGCTGCTGCTGCTGCTGCTGATGATGGCTACAACTTCTTCAGCATCCTCGTCTTCGGCTGCCGACTGAGTCAAGCCAAACCAAGCCAAGCCGAGCTGAGCTACTTGCATCTGGCATTGTGTGTGGCTAACCAACTTTTATTGTTGCTGCTGCTGCTGCTGCAATATGCTAAATCCGCAGCAACTTGTTGCTGGCAGACGAAGACGAAGAAGGGGGCGACTCTTTGCGACTTCGTCTTCGTCTACGGCAATTGTTCAAATTTCGAGCTGCTACCGCATGCAAAATATGTGTAATTGTTTGATATAAGTTGTTGCAGCGGCAGTAACAGCAGCAACAACGACTAAAAATGTGGCCCATTGTTTTGGGCATGATTTGTTGTTGCCGCCGGCCCCCTTCGAGCCCCTTGCCACCCATTTCGCCCGCATTTATTGTTAATATTTCGCATATTATGGCAACGTGGCGTCGTCGTTTTTTGTCGTCATATATGTTGCAAGTCTCGATTTGGACATTTCTGCAGCCGTTCACTTAATCGCCAATGTTTATTATACTTTATTATTTGTACTGCCCCGACATCTGCATGGCCTTTGTTCTGGTCGTGTCTGTCCCCGGATGGATATTCAATTATATGGCGGTACTATATATCCAGGGGGTAGGCATGATTTCCGAATTATATTCGAGTGGCAGAGACCTCGTAGGTGATTGTGTTTAAGATTTTTTTTACAAATAAACTTGACCTCAAAGTAATTATTTGGGCTACGAAAATGGTAGAATATATGGTGAAGTGGTTTTTAAAAGATTTATTTTATTTCATGTAAATTTTCGTTTAAATAAATACTTTAAAATAACATTATTTATATCAGATAAACCGTCACAGATATCAAGGATAAACCATTAATTTCCTGTCTGCACAACTTTCATAATTTCTATGGTAAAAATGTCCATTAAATGCGGCTTTCCGGAGTTTATTCTAAACTCCACTGGAAGCTTCAATTCAAAAATTTCCAACCCTTCATAGTAGCCTTTTGATGGTGGAATAAAAAACAAGCAAAAATAACTTGCCGTTAAATATTTCCATTTTATTTTGTTGAAGGGAACAAATATTAATTTATGTGGCTCTCGTATGTGTAGTACATTTGGACGATGCTGTGTTAATTTTATTTGATTTATTTTTAATGTCGCGAGCAGTACACGGACCCCCTTTGACGGCGACTCAAGCAAATGGACGTGTGTGGCGGACTCGCTCGTTGTCCTTTTGCAAGGCGACAGAAAATCAAAACACAAAAACGCATGCACACCCCCCTAAGCCAGATAACGGCGAGCATGTGCAGGAACCCCCTCCCATGGCGTGGGGGGGTCGTTTTTGTCGGCACATGTATAGAGAATCAACTAAAAATTCGCGAATTTCTCTGCTGGACAACTTTTGTGCCAATCTCCCTCTAAACTCTGCGCCACCCCAACCCCCAACTCCGGGTTTAATTTTTTAACATTTTGCATATTATTTTGTTTGAAACGCAAGGGGGGGCGACTCAGGCCCCCCCTGGTATCACCCTTCCATGTGTCAAACATGCCATTTATATGCGAGGCTGCTGCTGCTGCTGCAATGGCTTGTGTGTGTTTGAGAGGGAGTGAAGGATTTCAGAAAACATTTGCCAAAAAATTTTTTATCAAAGCCTTCAGCTTCAGCAGGAGCCACGACGCATTGTACGTCGGGAAATTTGAAACTCGATAGACAAAAAACAAGCCGGACAAGCAATAGAAAAAGAAAATACACACACACACAGGGAGAGCGAGCCCTCTTGATTTCCCACTCTTGGGCTTTGTGGATATTTTTTCTGGATAGATTTCCGCTTGATTTTTACTGCACTCAGGCTTCGAGCCGCCGCCGTTGCCGCTGCCGCCTGCGACTCTGTTGCTGTCTGCATTTTCCGTTTGTCCTTTTTCCGGCAGGGGGAAAACAGAAGAGAGGGGGCGTCGAGAAAACAGAGGAAAAGCCCCTGTCGATTTTCTATGCCGACGCATTGCGTTTCGGCGGCAGGGGCGGCAACAGCAGCACCAAAAAAAGGTGGAAAGCGGCAATAAAACTAAGCAAAAAACGCATTTAGTATAAGGGCCTGACATGTGACAGAGTGGAAAGGACATCGGCAGCCAGTGTGGGTGTCTGTTTGTGTTTGTCTCCCTGCAGATACCGAGTGTATCTCCTCTTGCAGAGGCACTTGGCCAGCGAATCCTCCTCCGGACGGGGACTCAAAAGGAACAAGGAGCAGGAGCAGGCGCAGGAGCAGGCGCAGGAGCGGGAATATATGTTTCGGGAGGGCTGTGTCCACAAAGGCATTGGCAGCGCATCGAAATTGGTCACATTTTTCGCAGGGAACTACAAATTGTTACGGCAAGCGGAGGGAAGCCAGAGAGCTGCCTATGCCTTGCCTACTTTAAGGCGCCCCAAGGGCATCAATGCTGGTTAATCCTAGTAAGGATCCTAATGCGGAAAACTCTTTAATCGAAGGAGTGCGTATGACTTTCAAAACGAAGACAATTTTCAGTTATGAGTGTCCTCTTTTGCAATACAAAAATGCTTGACTTGTAAGACGGCGATTAGAGATTTGGAATCTCTTATTGAAACACTTGAAAGTAGGCAATGGACTTTTTTATGTAGAAGTCTCTGGAAATAAACCCCAAAATAAACCCCGAAGAGTGATGGCCTTAACTTCAAGTTAACTCCAACTCGTATAAATTAGTTTTGAGAATTTTAGATCGTTACTGGTCAGGCCCAAACAAAATTATTTTAGTCCTTCGAGCCGAAGCATCTAGCACTATTTCCCGTGATACGAATTAATTAATTATATTAATTTTGCTTTTAAGAATTCACAATTTCAACCTTGTTGCTATTTTATTAATTAAATCTTTTTAGGACCTATTGAAAATTTTTTAAAAACAATACAGACATCACTTTTATTCTACACATGGTTGCAAATCTTTATAATCTTCTGCCTAAGCACCAATTAACGAAGTGTGTTCCTGTGGATAGGCTCATTTAATTACCATTTCCAGAATTTCCCAGCATTTATTCGATTGCAAAATGCACAAATCCAGCCCCGATCAACGTCAGTAAAATATACTAGTGAGTATATAGTACACAGGCAATAAGTCTGACTTAATCAACAACAGCGCACAGTTCAGCGGCGGACTAATTAATGGTTAGCCCTTCATCCGACCCCCTCCATTTGTGGTTGCAAAAAAAGAGCAGAAAAAACAGAAATACAAATGCAAACTGACTAACTGCAATGCAAATAAAATGTGCAACAAACACGTTGCAGGGGCTGTGAGTGATAAACTTGGCCAAAATGCGCTATCAATTACACGCGGATTTTTGTCCATTGATGGGCGGCAACAAGGGGGGCCGAGGGTGGAGGATGTGTGTATGCAACCTGCAACAGCTTTATGTTGACACGTGCAACATGCTGTTAACACCAGTCTCTATATGCTCGTGTGTGTGTGTGGGTGCCAGCAACACTTTCGCTTTCAAACGCATTCCGCGTGAATTGCAAAAAAATAAAAATAAAGAGCTGCATTTGTGGGTGAGGAGTTGCATGTGCAATGTGTGTGTTGTATGTATGTTCGAGTGTTCGGGTGTGTGTTGCTGCTGCTGCAGCCAAACGCACTGTTGCATGCAACAGCAGCAGCAACAGCAGCAACAACAACCGCATGACAGCAACACTTTTTACGCGTGTTTTTTGCTCTCGCATTCGTGTCGATGGCGATGTGTGTGCTCTTTTTCACACACAATTTGTGCTGTGTGTGCTACTGCAGTAGCAGCAGCGGGAGTGTGTGTGTGTGTGTGCTGCTGCGGCTTTTGTCGTGACATTTAATAGCCTACACACTGGCTAATAGTTTCCACGTGCCACCGATTTTCATTCATAAAACGACCACTTAAATCGCCTGAAATACCCAACATGTTGCTGATCGTCCTTTTTGATAGGGAGCGGGGATAGCGGGAGTTCGTATAAAGGATAGTTGAAAACGATAAGGATTACCTTTTATTGCCTTTTGGTTGCTATTAATACTGCTTTTCAGAGAGTTCTGCTTGGCATTTATAAATATATTTCTATTGAAATACTTCGATTAATGGGAAGAAAATATTTCGGTGTTTGTATAAAAAACGAAATTATTCTTGAAACTCTGTACTAATTTCAAAAGAGGGCCTTATTGAATAAATAAATGTAAAATATTGAAAAGAAGTCATACCTTGTAAATTTAAGCTAAGGTAAATTAAAGCTAAAAGCGATTTTAGTGTAAATAATGAAAACTAAACATAGGAAGCTTACAAAATCTAGTTTAAAAAAATATCAGCTTTTAACCAATTGAAAATATTATTTAAATCAATGCTTATTTGCCGTAAATACCGAATTTTAATATTTTACCATTTTATATTCATTAATTTTTTATATTTTTTAGTAAATGTAAATGCTGTTAAAGTTGATATGCTTCATAAGTGTATAGATTATTAAATAATCCTAATCTTACTATCAAATATATAACACAATTCTAAATATTAATAAAATCGTTATTAACTTTTATCTAAAATCGCTTTTAAAAAAAGTTTGATAATATTTAGTTCACAAGAGTAAACCTTTTCCTGAGGAGACCCACCCAATGATCGTCTTATATTAACCCTCCCTTTGTTCCCTTTTCAATCTCCCAAACTCCCATCTAGTAGGCCCAAATGTGTATTAACAATCTGCAGAGATTAGAGGCCAAAAACCGTGTCAACATCAGCCATCACGTGTCCCTGCATCCACTTGCATCCATCCAATTCCCGCTCCCAGTCCACCTGCAACTCCATTTCCCCTGGCCGTGACACATTGCGATAAAAATCAGTTGAAAAAGCCATGAGGTAAGCCACAAATTTGCGGTCAATTGGGTTTCGGCCTGTTGCCGCAACAATGAACAGAAATACACAAGCACACAGGGAGACAGACAGGCGGACAGAGGTTGCATGTGCAACAAAAATGCATCGACGCATTGGCCAAAAAGCCAAGCGCGCGCGAGAGTGGAGCCTCCCATAAACACGTTCCCGCTGACCGTGCTCCAATTTATTTCTATTTTTTCCCCGCTGCATTTTCACACTTCAACAGAACGGGAGCCCAAAAAAAGAACCGAGTGGTTGGGCTTAAAAAACGATCACTGGACGCTGCATAAAAAGTGCAACAATTCAAATGGCCAAAAATCGGGGGCGGAGATGAGAAGCCTACTGCAAAAATTCATGCAAAAATCGGCGCGTGCGAGAGCCAAAAAAAATCAATGCAACAGCCACCGCAAACAAGCGGCCAACGGCGGGTCAGCTAAGGGGGGGACAGGGGGCCAGAAAAACCCGCGAGTGCAGCGTCGATTGAAATCCCTAATAATCGCGTTGAATGCACTTCTCCTGCTAAAAAAAGGGAAGCAAAAATCGTTGGGAAAAAATGCAAAAATTCGAACGGGGCTCGAAACAACGGGAGCCCCTTTAGGGTGGGGTCAGAGTGTCGCCCCCCTTATGTGCAGTCAGCAGGCCTGAATGGAAATGACCTTCACTGATTTTTACCCTCTTCCGTTCTTTTTTTTGCCACCATGGCCGGGCCAGGCCAGGACATTGATATGCAGTGCAGGATAATCGCGGGCAGTGCAATCAAAGTGCAATGCAGCGGGAAAAGCAGAGAGGAGTTGGAAAAAAAGGGGGCTTTGGGTACACAGAGGATAAATATAGAACGATATTAACTGGAATTTATGGTAATGTGCATTTGTAGATACAGTTTTCGCCAGCTAATGAGATTTTATTGATGTGATTGTGACATTTAATGAAAATTCAATGGCTAAAGCTTATAAGGCAACGAAGAACCCTCTGCCTAAGGTATATAGGTTTATTATGGGCATTATTTTCATAAGGATATCACACCTATCTTTGGATAAAGAAACCTTTAAACTGATCACGCTGCAATACCTTTTTTTGGGCTGACCTGCCACCGATATCCTCGACCCGCGGTGCATCCCCTTTTTTGGACATTTTTTGCACCCATTTCGCGATGGGCCTGGCCAACTGTTGAGCCCAAACATACATTGCAACCGTGCAGCAATTTGTGAAAAAAGGGGGGGCTGGGCGAGTGCGATAGGTGGGCGTGGCGCGACCTTGACGCGTGTGCCGCATGCTGAACAATCGAATGGACAGCCAAATTGGCGGCGTCATCATCAACCCCTTCCGCGGGGGCTTCCAACTCGGGGCTCCCGCTCCATTTTTTCCGGCTGCACTTTCTGGCGGCGATGCATCGCCTTTTTTCGCTGTCATTGGCAACCTGCAACACACACACACACACGCACACACACATCACTCGCACAGCGGCTACATCAGCAGCAACATTTTTGGGGGCACGGCCCCGTTTCGGGTCGCGTTTTCGTGCGTGGCCCATTGAACAGAGGCAGCAGCAGTAGCAGCAGCAGGCGCTGCATGTGGCACATAGAGAGTGACCCCCTTTGTGCCACACCGCCCTTGCTTTTTCTGTGTTTTCCTTTTTTTTTATGCCACGCTCACTGCAGCGCTGCTGGCGTCGCTGCCGGCTTTGCCTCGGTTGCAGCAGCCGTGCAAATTTTCATTCATGCATTTTGTGTGTGCGTCGCGAGCAAATTCATTCAGTTTCAATGCCTCATTCATTGGAATGCAAAAGAGCACCGCTTTTTTTTTCGCTTTGCCCGGCTGTTTGGCGGCTTTGACTTTGGCCAGGTGTTGATGGCCCAAAAGCAGGTGGGAACTTGACAACAAAAATATGGTTTGGCATAAGCAGAAGTCAGGGAATATTAAGGAGGTGTCATTAAAAATAAAGAACAAACACCACATTTATATAGGTTAGAAATTAATATTTTTATCAGTTTTAAAAAAGGTTTTCCCAATCTAAGTAGTAGTAGAAACTCATATTTTTGCATGTTTAACCTAAAAAATATTAATAAACGAAATGAAAAAGTATTTTCGTCTTCTTAAAACCCATAACTTCTACTACAGATATTAAATTTTGCATAAAGCTTAGCAGAATCAATAGAAATATGTGCAAACAGTCACAGTTTCACCATCTTTTCTACCTTTTAGTGGCTTCAAACTGAAACCTATTAAAAACCCTTAGAAATCATAAAGTTGTAAAACATTTCTAGCCATAAACATTGCACACACATCTTCAGAGCCAAACTGGAGTCACTCAGTTCGCAATCATTCCAACCCCGACTTCAAACAAATCCCCTGACAATTACCTGGGCTTCCCCTCTTATTCCCCCAAGGTTTTCTGCAATGCCTTTTCTTGATTTCTGCTGCTTATAATAATCGTGCATTGTCAAACACCGCTGGTAATTATAAGAAATCCCTCCTCCTCTCCTCTTGGAAGGATGCACACAGAGCCTCAAAGATTTCTGCCTCGAATTATTCCTTTTTCGCTCTGATTTTGGCTTTGTTTTTAATATTTCTGCAGCTGTGTCTCTCTCATTGTGAATGTTTTTAATTAGTCTGGCAATCTTTTTTCAGAGCTTTTGTCACAGCCAACTTCAATCAGTCTTTGGGTTTCGTGATTATTTCGCGGAAATTATGTCAGCGTTTGGGTTTAGGAAAGATTAAAGGGGAAACTACAATACTTCTTATGAATAAGAGAGGTGGCTCCTAAAACTGTAAAGGTACTTTACGAATTAACTAAGCATGTTATTTATTTGACTCATAAATTATATAAAATAAACCCTTAAAGCATAGTCTCCTTTAAAGATGACACTCCCAAGTGGCTGCCGATGGTCACATATGGGCTCCTGCCCGCCGACAACTAATCCTTTGTCGAAGGATGCAGCTACCCCTCGACCACATGGCCCCGAACAACTTGCAACAACAGACGTCGTCGTCTGTCGATGCCGCTCCACAAATACAATAAAAACAAAAAAAATAGAAATTATTTGCCTGCGTCTGCACTTGATTCCACCGGCGGGGGTGTGGGCGTGGCAGCGGAGGCGTTCATTTGTATATAAATGCGACGGCGGGGCGGAGGGGTGTGGCGGCTCTCCAAGGGCTCCAAAGGAGCGACAATGGCCAAGTGGAAGCGGAAGCGACGCAATGCAATCAAATGGCGCAGCGCGCAAAATCTACAAAAACACAGGCCCAGGACCAGGCACAGATGGACACACATGCAGCACCAGCCCGCAGCAGGGGCGTTGGCCGAGAGGGGGTCAGGAGGAAGAGGGTCAGGGTAAGAGGGACACTGGACAGTGGCAACTTGCAACGCACGCGAAAATCTTGCCAGTGGGGCGCCCCGGCCGGGAAACTGGAAAGCCCAGAAAGCAGGACCTCTTCCTAGTCCTCGGAGCTCGGTACAGTTGCGTCGCCGTCTAAGCCTGCTGGCTTCAGCAGCCAACAACAGCAGCATCAGCCGGAGGAACACCTCCCGCACACTCATCGCCCGCTGGAAAATCCACCCACTTCTGACCCTCTTGCTGACCCCCTTACTGACCATGTTTTCGCGTTCGTTTTGCCGCGTTAACTGTCCATCAATGCGGGCCCAATGGTGGAGTGCACTGAGGGAAATTCTATAAATCTAATAAACATTAATATAGATAAAAGTAAGCCTTATTTAACAGCATATTTTACTCCAAAGATGAGATTAAAATAAGTAAGAATTATGTATTTATCGAAAGATCAGTCTTCCCACAAAGGTAGAGTTATCTATGAAAAACCCTATATTTTCCCAGTGCTTCTGCTTCTAACTCTAGCCTAGGTCTCGTCCTCGTCCTCGTGCTCGTCCTGGTCGTCGTGGTCCGTCCTCCATCTCGTACTCATTCTCAACCGGCTGTCTATCTGTTTGTGTCTGTGGCATGCACCCCTCTACCTGATCCCCAACTGCTCAATCCGCCGAGCACACCCCCGCCCCAGATGGCATAGCCCATCGCGCATACCCTTCGTCCATCTCCCCTACTATATCCTATATCCTACACATCGCATATCCCCCACGATTCGTTTCCCAATCAGACAGCCAGCGGCGTCGTTAGCAACGCAACGCAACGAAACGCGACTCGGAGAGTTTGCCTGCATTTCCAAGTTCGGTGTGTGGATTTGAACCGACTGCAACCCCCCGATGGTCAGCTCGGACTTCCACTGTCCACCGTCCAGTGCCAACTCCACTCCACTCCCGCTTTTAAGCCCTTTTTCATTGCCTTTTGCACTCGGGCCCTCGGGGGGGTTTTATTGCGCTAGGCATTTTTGCATATTTGAGGCATCATCGCTCATCGCTTTTGTGTGTAAGCCAACTTTTAGACATGGTCGAAGGTAGGAACAACAACTGCCGCAGCAGCAGCTGGAGCCGGAGCAGGAGCTGGAGCAGGAGCAGCCGCAGCTGAGGAAGAAGTATCCGCAAAGGCCTAACCCTTGCCGCCCACGTCCTTTGGCTCGCCCATTTTCTGCATTCTCTAAGCTGCAACGTCGCCGTTGCACTCTTCTATTTGGCGTTTTAATATGCAAAATTTTTTTCCCGCTGATCTCCCCGCTAGCTGTACGACATCCCCTGCCCTCTGTCTTCGTTTGGTCACCTCCATGGTGGCACACATGGGCTGGGGCACTGGGAGAAAAAAAGATTTTAAAGTAAGGGAAATCTTAATAAAGTATAACTTAAAATTATATTAATTATTAAGAAGTTTTAAAAATAAGATTTTGTAGATTTGTTTAATCTTTTTATATTCCAGAAGTAACCCACGAATTAAGGATGTTTCCCCTAAATAAAAAATATAATGTTCATAAGAAGGAGAGCTGCCTCTTCTCATAAGTTTGCCATTTTTAATTTGCCATTCCTATAATAACAGATACCTATCTCTAGAATATGCTCAATATGAGAAGCCAAAATGTAGACTATGATTTCTGAAAGCATATCATTGCCTACTTTTAGCGGTTGCGCGCAGGAAACATGTTCGAGGGAAACATAAATCGGGTTTGTGACCGCAATATTGCTTCGATCGAGCTGTAGTTTTGGTATTTAGGTAGAAAAGATACAAATATATATTAATATTAATAAAATAAAATTAAATTAAATATTCACAAACGTTACTAAGTACTTTTCAAATGCTATTCCGTTTGAGAAAGACGTTAGGAGAAATTGCTTAAGTCTAGTAACTTATATTTGCATTTTACACGGAAAAAATACTCATAAAATCCTGTATCCTTTATTCTTCATTATTCTTAACTCAAAACCAAGTTTAGACTAAGTTTTTTCGCTCAGTGCCCCCACACCCACGGCGAACCGTTTTATTTGTTTGTTTGCCTGTTCGTTCACTCATGTGTGTGGGTCAGACGGCGACCTCTCACCCCGTGCCACAACTTTGTCTGTTTGGCTCAAATGTTGTCATCTTTCCCCGCACACTAGCACACACACACACCCACTCCGGCACACCCACGGTCCACGGTCCACGGTCGCCATCTCCCTTCGCTTTTCGCAGAGGCTTTCGTCGCTTTTTTGGACATCGTGCGTTCGCATCCACATCCGCGCCCTCTGCCTCCGTCCTGCCGCCATCTCCGATGTCCTTTCACGTCCGCGTCATCGTTTTGCTCGTCAGCGTCGTCGTCACCAGTTAAATACATAAATTTTCGTATAAACGCGTTCCGCAGTCGCGAGCCTAGCCCAGCAGGGCCAATGCCCATTTTCCCATTTTCCCGGCCAGGGACCAACAACAAACAACTTAGAGAATGCGTGATGCATTTTCGTTTTTCCGCTCTTGATGCCAATTTTGTTTGCTGCAATTCATTTGTTGCCATAAACCCAAACAACTGTGAAACTGTATGGAATTTTGGAAAGAAGTTTGAACTGTTTCTATGGAGAATATGATTTATTATTCAGTCTAACAAAAATAAATTCTATTACTATTAAAATAGGCCTCAATAGCACTCTATGTACGATCATGCTACGTAACCTTTTTCAGAATAGGCTGCTTTCTTGTCAATTTTAAGATTAACTTAACATTAACTGATAAATGTGAAATGTGAATTTTAAAGTGCGGCAAGCCAATTCAAGAAATAATATAGTCTGTAGAGATTCCTTTCGAAGGTTAGAACTACTGAAATACAAAAGTATCTGAGTGTCTATATTCAAGCATAATTAAGGAAAAACCTCATGATACCGTATTAAAATAATTGAAATTGTGTTTAAAATAAACTATTTTAAGTGCTATTGATCAAAACATTTGAATACCCCAGTTTCTTCTAAGAATATTATGAAATCTATGGATATATTAAGACAAATCTATTTATAATCATTAAACTACTGAGATTAATTATACGAATAGTAATAAAACTCTTTAAATTACCTTCAAATTATAACTGGAATTTCAAAAACAAAAATAATTATATTATTTCTTAAGTGCTATTGATCAGAACATTTGAATACCTAGTTTCTGCTAAGAAAATTATGAAATCTAATCAAAAAAATCTTGAAAAATCTATTTATAATCATTGAACTGTTAAGATATATTATACTTAGCCTTATAATCATCGAAAATTAATAAAACTCTTTAAATAATAACTGGAATTTCCAAAAACAAAAATAATAATGTTATTTCTGATTAAAAATTTTGCGGAATATTAAATGAAAAAAAAGGTAATGAGATCATTAGAATATCTTTTCAAGAATTACTATTTCGAGGTCGTTTATAAGTGAAAGAAGCATTGAAATATTTTATTATAATTTTCGAATACTTAAAATGTAATAACTGTAATAAGAAATAGATATAGTTATTTAATAACGTAAAATATAAATATTTTAAATATCTTACAAGTATCTGAGGACATAAAACGAACCTAAATGCATAATATAAATCATACAAATAATTGCGATATATTTATATCATGTTTTGTAAATTAATGGCAGACATCATTAAGGTAACTCTGATATTTAAGTATCTATTCGGACACAACTATTTCGAGGGCTATTAATGAGCAAAAGTATCACTTAGCAGCCGTCAGATACCGGAAATGGGCGAATGAAACCCATTAAAATTCGCATTCGCAGATCGCCAGGTGAATACCGATTGCCGAATGCGAATGCGAATGCTGAATTACCGATCAATGGAGTAGATCGCAGTGGCCCCTTCTTCTGCCTTTTTTCCCCTTTTTTTTTTTGCTGTCTTAATTCATGGCCGATGTTTATTGTGCGGTAATTTAGGTAACCAACTGAAAACTGCGAACGGCGAACAGCCGCCATTTGCCAGTCACGAAAAAAATTATGCATAATTTATGACTGGCTTGCGAGCGTTGCTCTCGCTCGCACGCTCACCTTGACGCTAGCTTCGTCTCGCTCGCGCGCGTCCGTTCTCCCGTGCGAATTTTATTTTTCACTAGATTTGTATTACTTTATTTTATGCATATTATAAATGCGCAAGCCAACAACAACAACAACAATAGCAACGAAGGCAAATAATCAAAATGCACCAACACACACACACGAAATCGAGGCTGACCAGTCTCAGGCGATAGTTGCCCCTCACCATCACCCATCCGCCCCGTTGACGAGAGCGAGAAAAAAGAAGAAAAATAGTTGCTGGCTGGCTGGCCCCCAAAAGTGCAGGTGCAGTGCCAGTGCCGTTTCAGGCAAAAGAAAGAGAAACGTCTCTTAAGCCCCAAACTGATGGAGCGAGAGTGAGAGCAGGCGAGAGAGAGCCTCAATTCGCCGCACATCTTGTTTTTCGCCTAAGCATTTGTTTACAATGCACAGAGCGGCAGCGACGTTGACTGCGCTGCCGCCGACAGCGCTGTTTTGCCGAGAGCGCCACACGAAGAGAGCTAGCGACTTCGTGGTGGGGTTGGGTTGAGTGAGTGTGTGTTGGTGCTTGGGGGGCGTGAGGGGGTTGGCTTAGGTACCCCTAACGGAACTAATTAATGAAGCATCTTTCAGCCGAGTTTTATGCCTCACAAGTATGTGCGTGAGCTGCGAAAGAAGGAGAAGAAGAGAGTGATAGTTCCGGAGAGCAGAAAGTTACCCCCCCACCCTATATTTTGGGAAGAATTCATGAAGATCACTAAACGTAATATCCGTTAATAATCAGGAAAATATCATTCTATCAGTTCCAAAAATTAAAAGAAACCAAATTTAGGAAGCCCCCTATTTTAAAAATATTATAGGAAGTTTTTTTATAGTAACTTGTAAAGAATTAATCCTTTTTATTAAATAAAATATTAATATCTTACAAATCTCCTTAAGAAATGGCTATATATTTAATATTTCTAGAAAATGTATCTTCTTAAGCTTCATCTAAAAGATATTTTATTAAATTACACTTCATATTTCTCCCAGGATTCTGCAGGAATAACATTCTATAGTATAGAATCTATACCAACAAAGACTAGAAGAATCTTCAAAAACCTTTCTTACTTTTCTTGATTTTTCCCGTTATCTCCTTCTCAAAAAAGTCACCTCTTGCTATAGATAAGCCTCTCCAAATCGTGCCCGAGCCAATATCGGCCGTGTTTTCGCTGCCTCTTTGATTCGCAAGGCCCCCCCTTCGAATTTTTAGTGAGGAGTACTGGTCGGCGGTTCGAGGCCCCATCCACTCCCTCTACTGGCCACCCAGCAGCGCCTCCGAGGCCGAAAAACACTAGGCCTAAACTAAGCTCGCTCGCTCTTCGCCTGAAACGCAGTCGGCGCCTCTGCATTTTCGGGCCAACTTCCGTTTCCTCGCACGCACACTCACACACACACGCGTGGGTGCCTCTTGCCTCTTGCAACTTGCAGCGACGCGTCGCATCCTGTTCGGTGTTGCGCCAAAAATGCCCATTTCGGGGGTTGCAACGAGAGGCCGAGAACGAGAACGAGGACGAGGACGAGTGCGAGGGCGAGGGCGAGGACGAGGAGGAGTGCTAGTGCGAGTGCGAGTAAAAGCCGAAGAGCGCAACGCAACGCAACGGAATGCGGCCGTAACGTTTACCGTTAGCCGGCGTTTTTTGGCGCCCAACGCTGCTGCTAGTGCTGCTGCCTGCCTCTCAGTCGCCTCTGTCTCTGTTCTGTTCTGTTCTGTCTCTGCTTTCGCCTCTGCCGCTTCGGTCGCTTGTCTCTGTCTCTTGCCTCTATCTCTTTCTCTGTCGCTTTTCCTTTTGCGACGCCGGCAGCGGCGGAGAAGCTCGCAATTCGCGAACTATTCGCAACTTCGTCGCGAACTCAGTCGCAGCCTGAGAGCAACAACTACAACAACTACTGCAGCAGCAGCAGCAGGCAGCAGTGGCAGTGGCAACATCCACATCCACAGTGCCGACCCCTCAGTTTTCCCACACAGCGCGCCATCGTCGTGGCCATCGCCATCGCCTCGCCATCGCCGTCGTCGTCATCGTCGTGTGTTAAGTTTGTTTTGAGTTTTTCCGTATCAAAATGTGCAAAACGATTTCAGTCTAATTCAGACGCTCGTGCTGAGAAGACTTTTGGCCCTGTTTGTTGGCCAATAACCATACTCACACAGAACAGAGACCCGGCACAGAACACGACGACGACCGAGGCGAAGCGAAGCGAACGAAACGAACTGCAACTGCAACTGAAACTAAAAGAACGGAACGTAACGCAACGCAACGCAACGTAACGGGGCGGGCTAATTGCCGAATGACCACGTAGTGCGCGCAACGTAACACCTATACCCATACACACACACTTACACACTTACACACTTACACATGTACATGCCCACTCTCAGTTGAGCGTCGTAATTGTCGCGTTTTATCGTTTATCGCCTGTTTTTTTTTGTTGCCTGTTTCGCTATGTAAAGGCGAGTCGCGTTTAACGATTGACGATTAACGATCTACGATCAACGATCAACGAGTTACGATCAGCGAGTAGCGAGCAGCGAGCAGCGATCTGCGATCCGTGCACAAAATGGCGTCGGCGCAGGCGGAAACGGATGTGGTAGTGGCGCCCGAACAGGCACAAGTGACGCAAAGGCAGCGCAGCGGTGGCACAGGCAAGGGAGCCAGTTCCGGCACAGGATCGCCGAAGAGTAATCGGAGTTCACCGAGTCAAGAAGAGAAGAGCATCAAGGCGGATGATCGCACTTCCCCAGGGGCCGGAGGAACCACTAAGGAAGAGGAAAAGGACTCCACAGGAGGCGGCGGCGGCGGCGGCTTGGGAGGATCATCGCCGGTGAGCTCGCCCCAGGGGAGGAGCTCCTCGGTGGCTTCGCCCAGCTCCAGTTCGCAGCAGTTCTGCCTGCGCTGGAACAACTACCAGTCCAACCTGACCACCATCTTCGATCAGCTGCTGCAGAACGAGTGCTTCGTGGACGTGACCCTGGCCTGCGACGGGCGCTCCATGAAGGCCCACAAGATGGTGCTGTCCGCCTGCTCTCCCTACTTCCAAACCCTTCTGGCGGAGACCCCCTGCCAGCACCCCATCGTGATCATGCGCGACGTCAACTGGTCGGATCTCAAGGCCATCGTGGAGTTCATGTATCGCGGCGAGATCAACGTGAGCCAGGATCAGATAGGACCTTTGCTCAGGATTGCCGAGATGCTGAAGGTGCGCGGCCTGGCGGACGTGACCCACATGGAGGCGGCCACGGCCGCCGCAGCGGCAGCCTCGGAACGGATTTCCTCGCCCAAGGAAAGTGCGGCCTCCACAGGAGGAGGGGGAGGCCAGACCAGGACCGAGTCCGAGCGGGAGGCCGAGGAGCTGCTGGCCTTCATGCAGCCGGAGAAGAAGTCCCGCACGGACTGGGATCCCGCCGAGCTGCGGCTCTCGCCCCTGGAACGGCAGCAGGGGAGGAATGTGCGGAAGCGTCGCTGGCCCTCGGCGGACACGATCTTCAATGCCCCGGCTCCCCCGAGTCCGCTGAGCAGCCTGATAGCCGCCGAGCGAATGGAGCTGGAGCAGAAGGAGCGGGAACGGCAGCGGGACTGCTCGCTTATGACGCCGCCACCCAAGCCGCCGCCGATGAGCGGCAGCAGCAGCAGCGGATCGGGCTCCCGCCGCCTGGAGTCGGCCATCCATGCCCTGGACATGCCCTCGCCGGCAGCCACGCCGGGACCGCTCTCGCGATCCTCGCGTCCCCACTCGCAGAGTCCCCAGCAGCAGCAGCCAGGTCAGCACTCCCTGCCACTACCACTACCCCTGCTCCCGCCGCATCATCATGCGCCGCCACCTGCCCCACATCCCGCCCAGAGTTCGGCCAGTGGCCACCACCCGCCCTCGCCTGCGGGCGATTCCCGCTTTCCTCTGGGTCCCTCCGCGGCCGCCATGGCCGCGGCCATGGAGCTGAGTGGCCTGGGAGGAGGTCCACCCGCCGAATCACGTCTTCCTCCACCACCGCCGCACCATCATGGGGGTGGAGGTGTGGGCGTGGGAGTGGGAGGAGCTGGGGTGCCAGGATCGGGCGGAGGATCGTCGCTGGCCGATGACATGGAGATCAAGCCGGGCATCGCCGAAATGATTCGAGAGGAAGAAAGGGTGAGTGGTGCTTTGAGTTAATTATGGGAAATTATTTCGTTGTAAGGAATTTAAAGAGATATTTTTTGATGGGATATTACAAAATATATATCACTTAAATATTTACACATTCTTGAAATAATATATTTTAAGTGAATTCTCATTAATTCTCTCCAGTTTTATATATTTAAAATTGTTATCGTAGTTTATGTTTGGATTCTAATTTATTTATTTGATTTTTATTCGCTCTCTTGTTATTTTCAATGTGTGTAGTTTTCTTTTATAATTTGTAGTGTGCCCGTAGTCTTTTTTCTACTTAATCCTAATTTCATTTAATCTCGTCGGAATCTTAACATAAAATGATAAATGCTTTACAAAATGCTAAAAGGGCTACACTACCATACATAGTACTCAGTTAATGCTTACAAAATATTAAATTTAATGTTTCAAGTGATATTACATTAAATTAAGCCTTTTAAATTGTAAAAAATCTAGATAAAGATCGTGAAAGATTTGTCAAAATATTAGGATTTTTTAGTGTTTTTTTTTTTATTTACTTTTCCACAAATGATAAATGATACATGGACTAAACGCTGACCAAATAGCAAAGTGTCAAAAATTCATTAGCCAAATATATTGCCTTATAAGATTAGCAAAGTCAATTTATAGAAAAAGATTTATCAATTCTTTATTTTTCTCTCTGAAAGAATTCCATTTAAGAGACAACTCTCTCAACCACCTCTCTTTGCTGGAATATTGAACCACCCCAAAGAGTACAGTGGATCATGGAGAAGGCGCTCTTCTGCAGCTACTGCGCTGCTGCAGCGCTGCTTCTCTCCCACACACTCTCTCTTTTGCTCTCTCCCTCGCTCAGCGATCTTTTTCCGCGGTTTGTTTTGATTCACGATTCGCGCGCCTTTCGGCGATCTGCAAGTTCGTTTCGCCTCGACAGCTAAATTCTGCCGGCGGCATTTCGCCTCGTGTCGTGACGTCACATACGGCTCGCGGAACGCGGAGCTGTTACTTCTCCTCCCCCTCCTTTTCGCACCACTCTTGTTGGCGTCCGCACCCAGGAATGATTGACAGCTCTCACGTGCTCCACGTCGCACACTGTTCCGCTTCCCTTTTCTGCTCGTTTTTTTTTTATAACTGAGCCAAGAGATCTCGGCCACAAATATTTTCCAGAGTGGTCAGAATGGCCATTCCAGATTCTCGGATTCCCGATTCCCGCTGCCAGTCACTGGAACGGAACGCAATGGTTTGGTGACCGAAAGGTGATTGAAATTCCGGAATTCTTGCGGCCTGCGGTTGATTTCGATCTATGGAGCATTTTGCATCTGGCTGTGGCTCCCTAAGTGTGCTTCAATTAGGCCAAAAGCGAATGAGATCGGCACGGGGAAAAATTCGGGGGTATTTTGAAATATTTTAATTTTAAGACTATATTTATAATACCTGGAAAGTGGAATTTAACCTATCTTAAATTTAAGTTTACGGGTACTACGAGAATTTTTAGACGATTTGCTAGAGTATTTTTAGAACATACATTTTTCGTTTACTCCGATTTCTGATTTGATTTCAAGTTGAAATTATCCATTCAGCCAATTAAAAATATTGAAAAAATTTTACATTGATTTTAAGAACACAAATTATATCTTATAACCAACCTAATAATTTTTTACATCATCTGCTTTAATTATTTAAATTATTACTATTTTTCTCATTTCTATTTTAACAATTAACTTATTTTGATTTAAAAACGAAAATTTTGTTCGCCTATTAGTTTTTAAAAATGTTTAGAAAAACATATTTTCCGCAGATCAAAGTTTATTTTGAATTTAAAACTATGTAAAATTTTTTAGATTTTAAAAGCAATATTATGTAGAAAAGCATGTCAAAAGTATATAAATTTTTAAATTAATTTTTTTAATAATGCAGTTAAATGCATTTATATTTTAAAAATCCACCAATATATAATTTTTCAAATAAAATAACAAAAAAAAATTATTTTGGCGACCTTCCTACTTTTTAAGAGAGTGTTTACCGGCAAAATCATATAAATTTATGTATTTTTGTTTTAAAAACCCCTTAAATTCAAGTTTAATAACCCATTTTCCCAAAAAATGAAAAACAAACATTTTCTCTAAGTGTAATACTCCTTTGCGAGGGGTAAAATTAGCGACCGGTTCGAGAGAGCTGCATTAGCACCGCAGAACTCGCCGCAGAATTCGCACTTTAATAAAAACTTTGTATTTATTTATCCAATAGACGTCGAGTCGACGACGTTCACTGGAGAACCCAGATCTCTCCTCCATTCAGAGGTTCCATATCCCGATCCCGATCCCATACCCAGCCCAGTCCTCCATCAATCGGAATGCCATATTTGTTTGTCTGGACGCGGCGACTCCTTCTCGAGGTTCTTGGCTGCGATTCTTCTCCCCCCCGGATTCTTTTCTCCGTTTCCTCGGCATGTCCCGTGTTTATTGTCGCTTTTGAGTGCATTAATCAAATAGCCGCGGAGGGAGGGAGGGAGGGAGGGAGGGAGGGAGGAGAGCTGAGGAGGTGCTATGTCTGCATTAGCCCGCTCATATGCTCACGCCGAGAGTATGCTCAATTTTCGAAGCCGCTTGTTTTCCCCACTTTTCCAGCGTTTGCTCGTTAGCGTCTCTCGCTTTTCAATAAATATTTTGTTTTTATGCTTTTTTAAATATTTCCCCAACTGACCGAGCGAGCGACCGTTTGCCTTGCTTTTTATGTGCTTAGAAATTCTTTGGAAAATGCATCTGCATCTGTGCATCTGTGCATATGCATCTGCATTTGAATCCGCTGTATCTGCATCTTTGTTTGCTTGCCACGGTGTTAGTGTTGCTGGCCGTGTTTATGCTTTCCTGCTGTTTGCCTTCCCGATTGTTCTCCGCTTTCCCCTAACCCGCGTTTATTCACACATTTCATTTATTATTAAAAATTGATGCATTTTTCGTTGCTTCGCGGCGATCGCATCGCAAGGCATCAAGGCAATGCCATATATAACGAGAAAGAAAGCTAACTTCGGTAAACCGAAGTTGGTATACCCTTGCAGTCTGTAATTGGATCATTGAAAATCGAACCATTTTAGTAATGTTGAAAAAACATCGAATTTTGTAAATTTTACATTTTACATGTAGAATTTTACATTTTCATATAAATGGACCGATCGATTCTATGGCAGCTATATGATATAGTGGACCGATCTTAATGAAATTAAAACCGTAATTCTAGAACCTTAAAAAACTGCTATGTCTTAAAATTTATAGAAATTCGTTGAAAACAGAGAAGTAAATTTTTTTTTTACATTAATTTCGCCATCATTCCTATGGCAGCTATAGGATATAGTAGTCCGATTTCGGTCGTTCCGACATATATACTGCGTGCTAAAGAAATAAGACTATGCTGAAAATTTCAGCTCGATAGCTCAAAAACTGA
>VNJO01003832.1:0-49222 GCA_008042535.1 Drosophila tani | reverse complement strand
ATTTCTGCACCTTTTTTGATATCAAAGTAATTGACTTGATAACAAATCAAACGAATTTGTATGGGCTGCAAGAGCACGGCATAGAGCTTTGATGCACCGGAGATCATATCAAGCGATATATTGGAATTTTGTTATACTTGGGAGTAATAAAAGTTCCGCAACTGAAAATGGCTTGGTCAAAAGAGTTAAAGCTTACTGCTATATCAGATTCAATGCCACGAGGAAGGTTTGAAAAAATCCAACAATGTTTACAACGCACAAAGAGAAAGCTCAGTCATATCCTTGGGGTCTCCATCAAGCAGTGTGTCTTCGAATCAATCCAAAAAATATAGGTTTCAGCCCGATCTACAACTACGTTACGATAAATTGGAACATTGGGTGGTATTTGCTGAAAAAGGACGTTGCAGATTGTGCAAGACAGGTACTCCAATGTCGAAATGCGATAAATGTAAAGTCCACCTTTGCTGCAACAACAATAAAAACTGTTTTATAAGTTAACATACATAAATTTTTAAAATAAATGAAATTAACGGTCACCTAAAGATTTTTCTTTTAGTTTACCACCACTGCCCAACGTTGCTCACAAGCAACTTCCGGTAGGGCAAAAATTAGTGGGCGTGGCGCCCTAAAATTTTTGCTCAAATACTTCCCAGGCCAATAAAAAACGAATAGAATAAAAAAAAAAATTTTAATTCTACAAGGAAAAAGTTGGGGTCGAAAGGGTTAAAAGAAATACCACAGTCTTCATGCTTTCATATTTTATTCAAATCCTTAGTAGGAGATGCCGGTGTTGTCGCGGATCCAGTCCAGGTATCCGGTGACGCGGCTGAAGACGGCCGGGGCTCCGGACTGGCAGCCGGCAGCAGAGACGAAGGAGGTCACTCCCACCAGGCGGTTGCCGTCGTGTGTGACCAGGGGGCCACCGGAGTCACCGCCGCAGGTGGACTTGCCTCCATCGGTGTGGATGCAGATCATCAGGTCGTGCAGGGACCAGGTGCGGCTGCAGTCGTCGTGGGACATGATCTGGACATCCACAGATTGGAGCCAGTCGGGCAGCGGGCTGCCGTCGTAGGTGCCGCCCCATCCGGAGGCGACGGCCCACCAGCCGGCGTAGCTGTTGTAGCGATCGTTGTAGCTGGGCAGCTCGACGCGGTTCACCAGGCTCCAGAAGTCGACGTGGGGAGTGCGGATCAGGGAGATGTCGTTGTGCAGGTTGCCGCTGTTGTAGTGATGGTGCTGGACGATGTCACCGCCTCCGACCCAATGGGTGTACTGGGGCTGGGTGCGGATGCTGGCGCCGTAGTTGATGGTCACGCCATCGGCTCCGTTGGTGCAGTGGGCAGCCGTCAGGACCCAGGTGTTGCCGATGATCGAGCCACCGCACCACCAGCCTCCGCCATTGCCGCTGAAGGACAGGCCAACGATGTAGGGCACCTTGCCCTCGTAGGCCGGATAGCCGTTGGTGATGCGTCCCTGAATGTCCTTGACGGGCGTAGGGGTCAGCTTCTGCTGGGGAGCAGGGATGGCGGTGGCCGCAGCCACGGCCAGGGCCAGGAATACTAACAGTTTCATCTCGATCAAGTCTCGAAACTATGTCTTTCCCCGGCCGAGGTCGGCCTTTTATACCAAAAGAAGGGGTCTAATCTCTACGCCGCGAAGCTCGCGTATGTAAAACTGGGGGGTGGTAAATCTCCTGGATGGGAACTCCAACCCGCGATAAACTGATAAGTCCGGCTCAAGTGGCTTCTTTTTGCTGAAATTATGACCGGCACTTGGCGCTGGTTGACGTGAGGAACATTTGTAACCAGCTCTTAAGGGTTGTCAATAATATTGGGAGATAGACAAAGGAAGTCAATAGATTTGCAAGCAATCGTGAGGCTATATCTATATATAAAGTCCTATTTATAGCTATTAAAATTACGATTTATTTATTTCTTATCTTTACTTTAATTTTACTTTTAAGAAATTATCACGGAGATTTTTAATATTATTCTTTCCTTAAATATATTATTTTATCAGAGCATAAGTATTTTCTAGGAGCTTTTGTACAAGATATTAAAAAGTCTTTCATTACATTTGAATACTTACAATAAATTTACGATCCTAAAGCCCAATTGCCCTTAAATTTCGAAGATATTATCTTAATATTATTATTTTTTCTGGCATATGGGTCGTATGAGGAATAAAGGTAATATTACTCATACGACTCGTATATCCAAACACATTAATTTATCAATAATAAAACTCGTAGTTTTTTATAAAATATTGTAAGCCTCACAATAATAATAAATTGCTATATTTTTAATGATTTTTCACAATAATAAGATTAAACCCAAAATATTTATTGATAATTTTAATAATTTTAATTTTAATAAATAAAAGGCGTTGTTTAATCTATTTGAAAATTAGAAAGATCTTCTTAACGAGCACTATTACTTACAGTCTTAGAGCCTCTCCCTTAATTCTTTCTAATAAAAGTAGTGCTTAACTCTTTTAATTTTCTTTGCTTTATTAATTTTTTTTTATTCAAAAGATACTTTATACACATTTTAAGTAAGATTCCTTTCTGATCCTTCTGAATCCCCTAAAAGAAATACCAAAGACTTCATGCTTTCATATTTTATTCAAATGTCTTTAGTAGGAGATGCCGGTGTTGTCGCGGATCCAGTCCAGGTATCCGGTGACGCGGCTGAAGACAGCAGGGGCTCCAGACTGGCAGCCGGCAGCAGAGACGAAGGAGGTCACTCCGACCAGACGGTTGCCGTCGTGTGTGACCAGGGGGCCACCGGAGTCACCACCGCAGGTGGACTTGCCTCCATCGGTGTGGATGCAGATCATCTGGTCGTGCAGGGACCAGGTGCGGCTGCAGTCGTCGTGGGACATGATCTGGACATCCACAGATTGGAGCCAGTCGGGCAGCGGGCTGCCGTCGTAGGTGCCGCCCCATCCGGAGGCGACGGCCCACCAGCCGGCGTAGCTGTTGTAGCGATCGTTGTAGCTGGGCAGCTCGACGCGGTTCACCAGGCTCCAGAAGTCGACGTGGGGAGTGCGGATCAGGGAGATGTCATTGTGCAGGTTGCCGCTGTTGTAGTGATGGTGCTGGACGATGTCACCGCCTCCCACCCAGTGGGTGTACTGGGGCTGGGTGCGGATGCTGGCGCCGTAGTTGATGGTCACGCCATCGGCTCCATTGGTGCAATGGGCAGCCGTCAGGACCCAGGTGTTGCCGATGATCGAGCCACCGCACCACCAGCCACCGCCGTTGCCGCTGAAGGACAGGCCAACGATGTAGGGCACTTTGCCCTCGTAGGCCGGGTAGCCGTTGGTAATGCGACCCTGAATGTCCTTGACGGGCGTAGGGGTCAGCTTCTGCTGGGGAGCCGGGATGGCGGTGGCCGCAGCCACGGCCAGGGCCAGGAATACGAACAGTTTCATCTCGATCAAGTCACGAAACTATGTCTTTCCCCGGCCGAAGGCGGCCTTTTATACCAAATGGAGTGGTCTTATCTCTACGCCGAGGAGCTCGCGTCTGGTGTACTCGTATGTAAAACTGGGGGGCAGTAAATCTCCTGGAGTTCCCATCGCAAAAAAAAACTGATAAGTCCGGCTGAAATTATGACCAGCACTTGGCGCTGAACGACGTGAGGAACATTTGTAAGCCAGCTCTTAAGGGTTGTCAATAATATTGGGAGATAGACATAGGAAGTCAGTAGATTTGCAAGGGATCGTAGGGCTATATCTATATATAAAGTCATATTTATAGCTATACAAAATTATAAATATTTATTTTATATCTTTACTTCTATTTTACTTTTAAGAAATTATCGCAGAAGATTTTTAGATTTTTAGAGATAATATTAATAAAGGTAATATTGCTCATACGACTCGTATATTCAAACGCATTAAATTATCAATAATAAAACTCGTAGTTTTATTATAAATTATTGTAAGCCTTAGAAAAATAATAAATTGCTCTATTTTAAGAATTTTTCACAATAATAAGATTGAACCCAAAATATTTATTAATCATTTTATATAGAAAAGCGTTGTTTAATCCATTTGAAAATTGGAAAGATCTTCTTAACGATCTTCTTATTTTACTTACAGTCTTAGAGGCTCTCCCTAAATTCTTTCCAATAAATATCGAAATTAACTCTTTTAATTTTCTTTGTTTTAATACAATTTTTTTTAGTAAAATGTTACTTTATACATATATTTCAATAATAAATGCCAGTCTCCTCCTTGATCCATTCCAAGTACTTGGTGACACGCGTGAATCCAGCAGGTCCGCCCACCTGGCAGCCGTAATCGGAGACAAAAGAGGTAATGCCGATCAGCTTGTTACCCTCTTGGGTGACCAGTGGGCCACCCGAATCGCCCTGGCAGGTGGCCTTGCCATTGGGAGTGTCCACGCAGATGGTGTTCTCGGAGGCGGTCTCCGATCCGTAATAGGCCTGGCACTCCGACACGGAAATGACTCGGACATCTACAACCCGCAGATCCTCGACCACATTGCTGCCGTCGTAGATTGCGCCCCAGCCGGAGGCGATGGCCCAGCTGTTGTCATAGGAGTTGTAGCGATCATCCAGACTGGGCAGCTCGATCTTTTCGACCAGGTTGTAGAAGTCCACATGCGGTGTCCTGATTAGAGCCAAGTCATGATCGAGACCACGGTACTCGGGATACATGATCAGGTTCTCCTTGCCCACAGTGTGCCTGAAGGCAGGCTCGTTGTAGTTGATGGCACCGTAGTACAGGGAAGCTTCGTCGGCCCTATAAGTATTTAAATAATTGTTTTAATTTGGTTATTAAGATTATATATTAAATATTTACCCAGCAATGCAGTGGGCAGCAGTAAGCACCCAAGTGTGGCCAATGATGGAGCCTCCACACCACCACCAGTTGCCATTGCTGTTCAGGCTCACGCCCACAATATACGGAATTTGTCCTTCGGTGGCCTCCACTCCATTGGTGATGCGACCCTCAATGCTACTGGTTTCCAGCTTCAGATTCCGCGGATGCACAGCTGAGTGGGGAATAGTGGAGGCACTGCAAACAGCCACGAGGGCAAGAACCAAGAGTGTAAGACCCATTTCTGGAGACTAACACAGCTCGCAGGGTGGTCGCTGTATTATATAGCCTCAAAAAATATATAATCGATGCAAATACAAGGAGGGGAATCTTATCTCCCATGTGCCACTTGATACTTATCAATAAATAAGTTTAATTTATATTAGCAAATACTTGAACTGAGTGCACGAGAGCATTTCCATAAGTTGTTTGTACAAACTCAACTTGAAAAGGAAAATGTTAATACTTGGGACAATAAGTTTACGATCTGATAGCCAAATTCCCCTAAAATTTCAAAGAAATTATTTTTCCTGGCATACGGGTCGTATGAGTAATAAAGGTAATATTGCTCATACGACTAGTATATCCAAACGCATTAATTTATCAATAATAAATGTCGTAGTTTTCTAGAAATATTGTAAGCCTTAGAAAATTATTAAATTGCTCTATTTTAATAATTTTCCATAATTTCCTTAAACCCAAAATATTTATTAATAATTTCATATCAAAAAGCGTTGTTTAATCATGCTTAACTCTTTTAATTAGCTTTGCTTTATTAAATTTTTTTTAAATGAAATATTCCGTTATACATTTTTCAATAATAAATGCCAGTCTCCTCCTTGATCCATTCCAGGTACTTGGTGACACGAGTGAAGCCAGCCGGAGCTCCTGACTGGCAGCCATAGATAGAGCCAAAGGAAGTAACTCCGATCAGCTTATCACCCTCCTTGGTGACCAGAGGGCCACCGGAATCTCCCTGGCAGGTGGACTTGCCGTCGGGAGTTTCCACGCAGATGACATTGTCGGTGGCGGTTTCAGTGCCATAATAAGCCTGGCACTGCGACACGGAAATCACCTGGACATCCACAAAACGCAGATCCTCGACAACGTTGCTGCCATCATAGATGGCACCCCAACCGGAGGCCTGAGCCCAGACATTTTCGTAGGAATTGTAGCGATCATCCAGACTGGGCAGCTCGATCTTGTTGACCAGGCTGTAGAAGTCCACATGAGGGGTCCGGATCAATGCCAAATCAGAGTCGCCTCCATGGTATTCCGGGTACATGATAAGGTTCTCCTTGCTCACGGCGTGCCTGAAGGCTGGTTCGTTGTAGTTGATGGCACCGTAGTACAGAGAAGCCTCGTCCGCACTGTAAATGAAATGAAATTTGTATTGAATTTATTACTTCATGGGAAATATATTTACCCATCAATGCAGTGGCCAGCAGTGAGCACCCAAGTGTGACCAATAATGGAGCCACCGCACCACCACCATCGCCCGTTGCTGTTCAGGCTCACTCCCACGATGTAGGGAACCTGCCCCTCGGTTGCCTCATTTCCGTTCGTGATGCGACCCTCGATGCTCCGATGCTGGATTTCCAGGTCCCGTGGATGGACAGCCGTGCGGGGTAGAGTGGAGGCACTGCAAACCCCAAGGAAGGCGACCAATAAGAGAACGAGTGCCGTCATTTTCGCAGACTAAACGTACTCCGATGGTGGTCGTAGTATTATATAGCTCTGGCCGATTCTTTATCAATGCAAATACAAGGAGCTAAATCTTATCAAGCATGAGTCGCTGTCAAATTGAAATGTGCCTATAAATTATGTTGAATTTTAATAGCAGATACTTGAGAAAGTACCGGAAAGTAAGGGGTATTATTACTTTGAATATTAGTGTTTCTGTTAATATAGAAAAATCTGGGAGCATAATAACAAGATTAATTTTATTTATTTTTAGTCAAAAGATGAAAGAGGAACTCATTCCGACTTTAAAGAGAACTCATTCCGACTGTCATGAAGAAAGAATGTTATAGATAAAGAGAAATATTATTTATATTACATTGTTTTCTAGATTAATTATTATACAGTTACAGAGTAGTCAAGTCTTTATTAAAGTTTATTTAAAGACCTTTAAAACCCTTTTAAAGAAATTAAAAACACCAAATCCAACTGGGGAAAATCCAGCAAACAAAGAAGCAACATCAAAGCCTGGGGGAACCCAGTTAAATTCTTCGACATAGAAATTGCAATCGAGGGTCATGCGATATCCTTGAAGTAGCCCAGGAAATAGCGGAACAGAGAACAAAATACGATTATGGCAATCAAAAGGGAAGTCAGTCCACATTCGGAACTGCTGGACAATGCACTTGCAGCAGGTTCCCAGTTGCTCTTAAAGCGAAACTCGATACGAGTTCTGAGAAAGCCACAAGCCAAGTGGGATGGATGGGACAGCGCCCACTCATTAGGAATATCTACTGGGACTGGACTGTTTGCTATTTCCGTGCTTTCCTACTTGACCACTTCGACCGTATATTGCAATGTGCAAAATCTCATTGGAGGAAACTCACCACAGTCACGGAGAGCTATTAAAGCCCAGCCGATGACGCGCCATGAGTCAGTTCAAGACTCGACGTCCTGGCTGTCGGATCCTTCGCGCGCCGTTCGCGTCTCTCCCCGGAAAAGCACGAATAATACAATTAAAAGTTTGCGCGCGTCATTCCCCACTCAAAACTGGGTTCCTACTGAAAGGCAGTGCAAATCACAAAGTGCAGGAGGCATTAATTAATTTAATGCACGTCCCGCTCATCCTGGGAGTACAAAGCCCGAAACACAATACACTGCATGCGGCGGCGAGCGATTGAGAGTTCAAAGAACCGCTTTAAAAATACCTGCGTCCTGTGTCCGGTGTCCTGTGTCCTGTGTCCCCTCTGTTTGTTTTCCGTGCACGCCACCCATAACAACAGCAGGACCCACGATTAGCGATTAAGGTGGGGCTATTAAGTCATCCTCCTGCAATATCATCGTGCGACTCACTCAGTCCATATCTAGAGAGTTTTCAAGGATATAAAAGGTGTAAGTTCCGGAAGTCAAGTTTGAAAATTGAAAGTATTCAAAACAATAATCTAAATATAAAAGATACAGGAAAATACAAGAAGATATTACTAAGATCAAAGTCAAAGCCTTTAAAACATTTAGATAGGAAAAAAAACAATTTGAAAATGAATAAATAATGAAAGGTTCTATAAAGACCTCCATAAAGTTGCCAAACTCTAATCCAAAAAGTTTTCGAAGAATTAAAGGTGTAAGTTCCGGAAGTCTAGTTAAAAAAATAGACACTATCTAACACAATAATCTAAATAGAAAAAATATAGGAAAATTCAAGAAGCTAGTTTGACTTTGAAAGGAAAATAAACAGATTAAAAATAAAGAATAGTTCTATAAAAACCTTAGTAAAGTCGAACTCGAAGTCAAACTCTTTATCCCTAAAATCTTGACTCAATACTATGTATTTTTTAAAGTGTAAAAATGTAAACAAAAAGGCTTAAATGTTAGAGAAACCTATTATTTTTAAAATATACCCATATATCAACATTTCAGCTTCACCATACCAAACCAACAGTACAATATCAGCAACGAAATGTTCCCACACAGCCCTCGAACCCATATTCGGTTGTCTATAAGTGACTAGACTAACCTAGGCTAATCAGGACCCAATACATATCCCAAAAAAGAACCCAAATTCTGAGCAGGATGCACCAGGTACTCAGCTACGAGACGGCGGTGCGGGCCAACAGCTCCCGCGAGTTCCGTGAATACGTCTCCAAGCGCACTTGTGCCTCCCTGGTGCTAACGATTGCCTTCTTCATGCTGATAACAGGTGAGTGATATAAGGCGACATCAAACAGGATCTTAGCCGCTAACGAGCCCCCCTTGTATCCGCAGGATACATGCTGGGCAACTTTGTGGTCGAGCGCAAGTATCACATACGCCAGACGATGACAAAGAGCGTGATTAAGGACGTGGATGGCGAGAGGTCGGTGAGGCTGGACAGCGAGGAGTACGCCAGCCTGCAGGAGCTGCAAACGTATCAGAAGTACAAGGGCCAGCTGCTGGTGGTCGCCCAGGTGCTGGACAAGCTGCAGCAGCAGGACGAGAGCGAACGCTACCTGGCCACCTCGCTGAACACGGAGATCTTCAACAAGTACATATCCTGCACCCAGGACATACCGCCCAACACGAACATCGCGGCCAGCCAGTTTATCGAGCAGCTGGTGGACAACACGGTGGCCAGGCAGCGTCACTGCATGCGCATCATCCAGGTGGTCATCGATAACCACCTGGCCAATAGTCAGCTCTAAGGGATTGAGAACTGGAGAAGGGTCAAAGTGTGCCATTATTGCGAAATTATTTACATAAATGTATGTGCTTCTAGGTGTGCTCAATGTGTGTGTTTTCCAGCTAATTAGATTGTAATTTTGTATGTCGTTGGCATAGTATTTACTGGCCCTAGATTTTTTTATACGTGTCTGCATTTAAAGCAATCCAAAGTAAACTTAAATATAGATGTTGAAAAGGTATTACAGCTTTATTTTACATTTTTATATCAACTTAGGGGCTTTATCTATAATTTCTGTTGAGTTATATTCACGATAGTTTGGATTTACCCCCTTAATGGGCAGAAAGTGGCCTCCACTATTAAAGACCCACTCTTGCAGCGGTACAACATCATCATCCGAGAACAGCAGGAACAAATACTTGAGGGTAGCTCCCAGGAAGTAACCCCTCTGCACATCATCCCAACCGGAGGACTCTTTGTAGACATCATTAAGGCCAGCGTATCCATGTGGGGTTCGGCAGTATTTCTCTAAGGATAACACAAGATCACGTCCCCATTGTCGGTACTTCTTGTCGCGGCTCAGACGCCAGAGCTTCAGATAGCTCTCCACGATTTCTGGGCGCAGTATATAGTAGGTTCTCTGAAGGGACACTATTTTCTCTCTAGCTTCCTCCGAGAAGCCCATCTCTTCGGGACCCAGGCCCGTAGGTGACTGCCAGTAGTTGTCGTGGCAGGTGTCTCCAATGCCAATGCCAATCTGGGCATACTTTCCCCAGTGCTTCATCAGCGTTTGCTCTGCTCCCAGGGCAAAGAGGCCGGCTGAAAAGCAATCCGACTGCCTCATCCGATCGGTTCGCTTACCGTCTACGAGCTCCGGCATGTAGATCACATCCTCCGGGTTTATCTCAACCATGTTCTGCACCAGAGCCAACATGGCATCCTTGAAAACCTGCAGGGTTTCAGAGTCATTTCTTCCAGACATCATCCATGACTTCAACAGGTAGTCGTAGTGACGGTTCATCGAGCATTTAGAGCTCTCCCATCTGCCATACTTGGTGCAAAACGAGTTCGGATACAGGCCATCCGGCTTGCTCATATTGGCCAGCACATACCGGATTCCCTCCACTAGATCCCGGTAGACTGCATTTCCGGTGATTTCGCTGAGATAGAAGAACTCCAAGTGCAGAGCCCCAAACTCAGAGGTACGTGCCACATTGGTGAGGGATCTTCTATTGAAATTGTCATCGTTTGGAACCACATATCGCCTGGGTATTCCCGTGGGTGTCTCAAAGGCTGGCAGGATCTTATCGGCAATGTGTATCGCCTTATCCTTGTACAGCTGATCCCCGGTTAAGGAGTACATAGTCAGCATTGGTCCCAGCATCCTGGAAGTTAGTTCAAAAACGGACAATGGCTCGTCAACGCGATCCAAAGTGAAGGACTTTTCGATCCACTCCCGAGATCGGTTCAACTCCTTATGGAGACCCATTACATACAGGGTGTCCAGGCTCTCGATGATTGTGGAACCGATTTTACGGCGCCCGAATTCGCTGGCAAAGTTGACATGTCTCGAGATGGGACGCAGTTCGTTGGTGCCCCACGCCAGTCTGGCGTAATTTCTCCAGGCGTGCAGCATCATCTGCTTGATCCTGTGGCGCATTGCCTCCGGAGTCTCCTCAAAGGGATCTTTCTTACTTGCTTCCCCTTGGTGTTCCTGAGTGAAAGCCAGGGCCATTAGGACGATTGATAAAATTCCCATGCTTATATAAAGGATTTTTGAGGAATTCCTGGAGGTATGCCATTTATAATGCATTCGACGCAAGGAAAAAAAGAAGAAATACATTCCGACTCCGAGCTGGAATAAGCTTTGAATAAAGTGGAGACGATGTATGAGTGTATCACTGATCTTGACCAGACTAGCGGGTTCCGGCCACTTGTTCAAACATTTGAGTTGCCTTTGTACTTGAAGTTACAGCCTAGGGTGGGCCTTATTTTCTTCGATATAACCCTGTTTCTGTAAATATCTAAAGACAGGGAAAAACCAGAACTTTAACTTATTTTTCATTATGTTATTTGGAATATTTAATTTTATTTTATTATTTATAAATAACTATCTACTGTGTAGATATAATATTGCGCATTTGCCGGATGGCCGTGACCAGACGTGGCTCGCATCCGCTGCTCAGAGTCAGGTACTGATCCGGAGCGGCCTTTAGAAGCGTGAGGATCTGGGACAGCTGCAGGTTGATGGCCAGGCCAAGCTCCTCGAGCACATTGGACAAGTACTCGATGTCCACACTCAGCTGGGTGGCCGCCGAGGCAGGCAGCGACTTGATTTGCAATATCTGCGTCTGGTACAACACGCAGCACTGCTCCACGACGAGGGACAGCAGGACGTCGGCACAGGGAATGGCCTGGGTGTACTTGATGTTGCACACCTCCAGGGCCTGCTTCAGCAGGGCGGATGGCGACAGCAGCAGTGGCTCCAGGTGCTGTGGCAGGGTGAGCAGATACTGACCAATCTGGGTGATGCTCTCCTGGGGGGCAAAGCTGAACGATGGCATTTCAATGCCCGACGCTGCGTGCTCCTCGGCAGGCGGACGAATGTGCGCCAGGTGCGTCTCGATGGGCTGCAGCAATATGTTGAGGGTGATGTCGTGCGTCTCGGTGAAATGGCTCTTCAGAGTCGTGTAGATCTGCGGGAAGATGCCCAGGCTGTCGGTGGCATCCGACTTCTTTTGCTGATAGTCAGCTATGGTGTTCAGCAGCTGGGTGCGAGCCGCATGGTCGCAGGTCTGGAAAATGGTGATGGGTCCCCGAGTGGATGGCTTGGCCAGCCTGCCGGCTAACGTAGCCATGCGTGTGTGCAAATCCTGCTCGAATTGATGGAGCTGCAGCTGGAAATCGGCCAGACACTGCAACTGGGACATGGTGTACTGCAGCAGGGACCAGTTCTCGCTCTGCGCCGCATAGCTGCTCGATCCCAAACTAAGGCCAATCTGCCGCTGGATGCGACCAAAGTTCTCCAACTGCCGCTTGAAGATGCCATTTAGCAGGGTGATGAGCTTGCACAAAGCCAGATCGCTGGTTATGGCGGCACAACGTTCGCAGGCCTCCTTCAGCCACTCGTAGAGCTTCCGTGTGCTCTCCTCCAGATGGCGGACGCCATCGCTGGGCGTGGCCTGGTTAGAGGACAGCCTATCCACCTGAGTCGACAGCTGGGTCTCCTCCAGTCGCGGGTATTGCAGAATAAACTTGTGGAAATACTCGAAAACCGCCTCGCCCAGCAGCCGATGCAGCTCCTCGGGCAGGGTAATGTGCGACTGCTCCAACAAGGAGTTCAAATGCAGCACGAAGCTATGATTCACTTGGGCAAACAAGGCCAGCATCTCCAATCTCTCGTTGGAGGTCTTCAGCAGCTGCAGGATGTGCGCATCCCGGGTGGGTTGCAGGGCCGGCAGGAGCTCAGCAATCACCAGGAAGGGCTGCGTGCAGTCCTCGCCGAAGAGGTTCGAGCACCACTTGACCTGCCGCTGGCTCTGCTCCAGCAACTGATCGTAGTACAGCGTGAGGAACTGCTGATGCTGCGGCTGGCTCTCCGTTCCCTGCAGCTCCAGGGTTTGCTTCCACTGCTGCTGCCAGAAGTTCTTCTGGACAGCTCGATAGTACTGCTGCAGTTGCGGCAGCCGCTGGATGCTTGTGAAGATCTGGACGTAGTGCTGGGCCTGCTCTAGATTGCCCTCGGCGAAGCATTGGACCACGCTGGGCGAGGCCAAAGCCTCCAAGCGATTCTTGAAGTCCTCCACTTGGGTGAGACGCTCGGCATGGCCGGGCAACTGTTCCTGCGCCACCAGGGACTTTTGCAGGGCCATCAACTTGTCGCAAACGCCCTTTAGATCATTGCGCTCGAAACCATCCTCCAGCTCGGCCAGGAGGTTACCCCACCCATCCGACTCCTGCAGCGACTCCTTGGCCACCTGCAGCCGCTGACTCTTGGTATTCAGACGCTCCAAGGTGGCCATGCACTCTCCAGTTTCGCTTTGCACTGCCGCCACCTCCAGTCGCATGGCACTCATCTTCTCTTGCAGGCGGCGCACCTCTCCCTGCAGAGCCACGGACTCCTTGGCTATCCGGGGCATGCTGGCCACCACCTGGCGGCTCGACTCCTCTACGGCATTGTTAACCTGTTGATTAGGAATCCTTAATCAAAAACATTTCAAAGCGAACGCAATTCGAGAACTTACGTTGAATATGTACAGCTGCAGCTTGGCCACGTAGCTCCGGATGAAGGAGGAGGCGGCATCGCTGTCGTCGCGTCCATTCTCCTCCACAAACTTCTTGTAGTTGGCGTTTATCCACTCCGCAGGGCTAAAATTGGGCCCAGAAAGAGCCGACACATCCATGGTGACGTTGATTTTGGGACAGTTGTGGTATGACCGTTTTTGGGAAGAGAAAATATAGCGGTACACATACCCAGCAACGGTCACACCACTCTCGTGCTAGGGATGAGCGATGGCAAGGAGTTCATATACATATGTTATTATTAATAATATAAATTAAGTTTACCTCAAATTAGCATGTCTAAAACTAATTAATATTTAAATAATATTAATATATATAATCATCCCCAATATTTTTTCAAGTTAATTTTATTTTCACTCCCAATATATTTTCGGTCGTGCGCATGCCTTGTCACGCGCTCATCCCTAAACCAGCTTCTCAATTCACAACACAATTTTCCATCGTAGCAGGCAATATTTTCATTTATAGATTATTCTTTCGATATTTAAAACATGTCACTTGGCAATGCCGATCCTTGGCACGTAAACAATCCAGAAATTAAAGAAACAAGCACAGAGCCCACGGATAAAAGCGATAGTTTCGAGGACAACTTCACACCCGGAAAAGGGAGCACAACGCCCGCAAAGGACTCGGAAAGTCCCGCAGGACATGAACCTCTGCCGGACTCGAGCGACTACCTAAAGCTACTAGGTGAGATTACTCTATAAAGGCCATGTTCCCTTCCCTTGAAAACTAATTGCATTCTTCAGAACGGAAGCTGGCCAGGGTGCAAAAGGGTAACAAACTCCTGGACAATCTTCGGGACAAGCGTCAGGATTGCATGCGGGGATTGCTAGAGTCCGAAGGAGTGCCAATTTCCATATTCGAGCAATTCCTGGAGCTGGACACGCCCATTGAGAGTGGGCGTCTCCACCGCCACTTGCTGCCCGTCCAGGCTGTGACTGTGGGGGAAACCGTGTATATTGTGGACCACGACGCCCTGCAGCGTTCGGAGGGGGAGGAAGAGGATCAGCCGGAGTCTGAACACTAACTAAAAATCACAATGGATTCCCTATTCGGCAACGTCTTCTTGTTTCTCACGGAGCTGGCCTGGAAGAGCCGCCTAACCATACCTGTTTTGGTCACCACCGCCTTTCTCGTGATGGACATTCGCCTTCAGATCGAGATTAACATACAGTCCGGGCAATTTGTGAGTTACATTATTTATAAACTAGCAAACAGTAAATATAAATCTTAACAGAACGCCAGCGACCTGGACGACGACGATGCCCTGGGTGCCCACGACCACGGCATGGATGACAGCGGCAGCGACAGCTACACGGACGATCTCGAGGAGTACAACAGCGAGTACACCAACGATGATGGCAACAATAGCGAGACCTCTCACTACAGCATGGACATCTACGACCCCTGGGGCTCCGACTGGGATCCCGAAGACGAAGGCGACCATACCTACTCTCGACAGGTGCCGCAATGAGCCACAAACACAACTTTAAATTAAGCGTACTTGGGCCAGTTAAGATAGCTTTACATATATTACGAACATGTATATACTCAAGAATATCGAACCCCTAATATTTAACCATTTCATGCAGTAATAATAAAACCATCGTCGTTAAGGGCATCATCGGTTTTATTGTCCATTTACATGTAGAGTTTAATCAGCTCGTCGCTCACCGCCGACGGCGTTAGGATTCCCAGATCGGTGAAGAGCAGCGTTATGTACACAGGCGGCGTATAGTCCACCATGGGATGCACCTTGCTGACGTCGTTAAGGTGCTTTCGTGAGTACTACAAGAGAGCAGGCTTAGTAAGCTTTAAAAACATAGAAATTGCAGAAACTCACCTTGTACTCATCTGGCAGATCCCGCTGGTTAAGTGGGTATAGACGGGAGAACTTGAAACTCTCTGAAAGAACATAGAACGGCTTCTTCATCTCTCGGGCACACAGGCCCATGGTGTAGGAGCCAATGCGGTTGATGATGCCGCCACTTTCCACCACTGCTTCGGCGCCCACCATGACAAAGTCCACCGATTCCATTACATAGCCGGTGGCCGAGTCCAGAATCAGAGTGCAATCAATGCCAGCTGCTTCCAGTTCCCGCACCATCTCTTCACTGCAAATGGGAAAGGTCAATGCGAGGGTTTTTGGGGTTAAATTCCTTTACTCACCCGGGATTTCCCGTGCCGCCCTGGGTGACGTACACATGGAAAGACTTCTTGTTCTGCGAGGCTGTAATCAGAGCTTTGAGAACCACACGGGATCGGGAGTGTGTCAATATCCGGCAGCCATCACTGATGAACCGCTGAGCCTGGTGGGCAATCACCTTTGAAGGGGATACAATAAGGATTTAGTGCATTTAAGAAGGGTTATTGACTCCTACCTGCCGGGAGTTGAGCAGCTTGGTGAGAAAGATCTTGCCGCGATGCAGCATTATCTGGCGGCACTCCTCCATGTGCTTGTCGTCCAAGCTGAGTGTAATAAATCGGCAGAAGAGCTCTCCAGCGGACACGATGGCAGCAATGGACAAGTCTGTGTTCCGCATGGCGGCCACCGCTTCCCGCATGGTTGTGTGCAGAATGTGAATGGTGCCAACTGGGAAACAAGACAAAAAAGAAGCGTGAAATTGGTGAAATTATTAAAAAATAAGCAAAAACATACACTGTTTCTTTTCAAGGATCATGAGCAGGGTCCTGATGGCCGCAATGCCGGAAGACAGATCCTTGTCCTCCTCCAGCAGCTGCAGGAAGTATTTGACGACATCTAAGAGAGGATATTTATGGTAAATTAAAAGGTAATGAATTAGGAATATATTAAGCTTACCGAAATTCTGATTATTCTCCGTAATTTGTGGCATTTTGTTGAAATTGCAAGTATCCGCAAGTTGCTGCACGTCAACAAAATGAAACAGCTGTTTGTGGCCAAGCACAGCTGAGCGCAGGCATTTTCCAACACTGGTAGAAAACATTTGCAGCCATTTCCAACACCTTGCACCGGCACACAGTGCTGGGAAAGGATTCAGGCCGGCACGCAGTGTTGGAAAGCGAAGCGTTTGTCCCCCCAAAACGTAAACAATCAAAAAATTGTTTGTTTTGTTTTATTTTTCGGCACAAAATCGAAACAAAATCCACAGCATGAAATTCAAGTAAATCGCCGACAACGCATGCGAAGAGTCCCCACTTGAGTCATCAGCCAATAGCCAGGTAATTGACGTCTGAGGAGCGCTCCCCGACGGGAGGAGCCACGCCAACATGTTCAAACTAGAGTCCTACATCACTCCGATTCTGCTGAACTACGTGGCCAAGTATGTGAAGAACTTCCGTGACGAGGATGCCCAGGTGTCGCTGTGGGAGGGCGAGGTCACCTTCCAGAACCTGGACCTTCGACTAGAGGTGCTCGAGGAGGAGCTGAACCTGCCGGTGGAGCTGGTCTCCGGCCACATTCACGAGCTGAACATACAGGTGCCGTGGACCAAGCTGATGTCCGAGCCGGTGAAGATCATCATCAACACGATCGAGTTCGTGGCCAAGCTGCCGGACAGCGAGAGCAAGCAGCGCCGCGCCTCCTTCCAGCAGGAGCAGCGCAACTCGAAGCAAGCGGCGGCGGAGCAGGCGGACCAGCAGCAGCAGCAGCAGCAGCCCAAGAGCCCCGGCCCGCCCACCAACTCCAGCGTGGCCAACAAGATCATCAACAACATCACGCTGCAGTGCCACAACATCATCCTGAAGTACGTCGAGGACGACATTGTGGTCTCCATGAACGTCCAGTGCCTGAACTTCACCTCCGCCGGCGCAGACTGGAAGCCCACCATGGTGGACGTGCACCCCGTCTCCGTGCTAATGCGGAAACTGCTCCAGATCTCCGATCTGACCATCTGCCTGGACAAGCGGAACACGGCCGGCCGGATTGAGGTATGCCAGGAGCCGGTGCTCTATCGCTGCAGCCTGGAGGTGCGCGTGCTCCGCAAGTACAACACCAACACGGTGAGCACCTCGAGCATCACCCGGGTGGGCGTGCTCACCAAGGCGCTGGACATCAATGTGTCGTCCCTGCAGTTCCCCATGGTGATGAGGCTGGTGAAGATGCTCATCGAACTGAAGCCCGTCGAGGTGAAGGAGGAGCCAGCGCCGAAGCCAGACCAGGACCGGGAGGAACCGAGAACGAGCGATAGCCAAGCGTCACAGCAGCACACCGAGCCCAGCAAGCAGAGCATGCTCTGGTGGGCCTGGAACATGCTGCCCAGCTTCGAGGCGGAGGCCCCCACCACCGTCTGCGACGAGCGGGTGGGCCACGCCTTCGACATAGGCATCTACGCCGAGGAGCTGAACTTCCAGCTCAAGAACTCGGAGTACTTCACGGACCACAGCATGGGCGGGGTCAAGCGGATTCGGTACACGCCGATCCTAAGGATCAGCCTGGGCGGGCTCTACTACGAGCGGGCGGAGCTGAAGGAGTGCGACTGGACGAACGTCAAGGCGGGGCTGTCCAGTATATGCATGGAGCCGCTGGGCGTCTACCGGAGCCCGGACCTTGTCGATCGTAATCTCGTGAATACGGAGGAGGTGAGTAGGTAGAAGGTGAGTGAGGTTCCCTGTAAACTCCTTTGTGCGCCCCCGCAGTTCATCGACGAGCGCTCCTTCATCGACAAGAGCCTGTTCGACGAGCACTACATGTTCGCGGACAAGACCTGGTGCAGCTACAACTACGAGGACTATGTGGCCCGGAACACGGACGAGTACATGCTCTTCCGCAGCCCCGTGCTGGCCTTCGACATTGTCGAGTTCCGGGCGCCGCCGAAGCCAAACAACCCGACGCATCCCGCCGTGGCAGACTCGGGCCTTCGCATTCAGTACCGCGTGCTGTCCGCCGGCATCACCTTCCACTTTTCGCAGTCCCTGGCGCAGGTTAAGAATGTAATTAGCGATTTAATTCGTCCTTACGATTACTCGGGATATCATTCAGAAACAATGAGCGACGCAAAGGCCGCTCCGGCTCCACCGGCTGAGCCCGAGCATTCGGACATGACCGGGCCGGACCTGGAGTATCTGGTGGCCCTGCTGCCCACCTGCCAGTACAAGATCGAGCTGCGCAACATTGTCGTTCAGCTGTATCCGCGCCAGCAGCAGGAGGAGACGTCGTCGCTTAACCAGCACCAGCTGACGACCACCGTGAAGCAGTCTCTGCTGCCCTACCTGCAGTTGAAGGTCTCCCTGGTGGAGGGCACCCTGTGCGGTCCCCTGAATCCCCAGCGACTGGTCCAGCTGGTCACTCACCTCCAGGACAAGCCTAGGGAGGTGGTCAATGCCTGCTACAACTGCTACGGCTTCAGCCTCAAGAATGTGACTCTGATGATCCTGAACACCTCGCCCGATGGGGGGCAGGCCAAGCTCTTGAGCATTCCCCGCATGCAGCTCAGCTGGCAGCGCCTGCTGCTCCCCCACCTCTGGCGGGAGAGCGAGGCGGCGGCCCTGGAGAAGGCGGAACTCAAGTCAGAGATCATGGCCCTGGAGTTCTCCAAGCGCGAGCTGATCCTGGCCAAGCGCCTGGTTCCACTAATCTTAAGCTTTGACGGCTCCGAGCTCTGCCACCTGGCCTATGTGGTGTCCCAGGTCAGTCCCCATTCCGATGTGATCAGGCTGCAGACGGTGGGCACCAAGCTGAGCCTGAGCTACCACAAGTATCACTCGCACCTGGCGGCCGTGGGCTCGCTTCAGGGCGTCCAGGCGGACGCCGTTCACACCAAGATGAATGCGCGGAACGTGGTGCTGTCCACCTCGACGAATGCCAACAACAAGTGGCTGGAGATGCAGCTACAGTTGCCCCTGGAGGGGGCCAATCAGGAGCTGAGAAAGGAGAAAATTCCTGGCACAGTGGTGGGTCTCTGGCTGGAACCCTTTCGCATCACCACCGACATTTACCTGCTGCAGTTTCTCAACTTTTCGGATACCAGAAGGAAGCAGAAACCCAAGGAAAGTGGTAAGTATAGGGTCTTGATTTTTAAATTGTTCTTTATTTCGCACCAAATTCAAATACGCCGCTTAGAGAAGTAGTGATCGCAGATCTCTCATCTTCTCCTATCGATATCTCTCCTCAACTCGAATCGATAGTATCGATGTACAATGTTTGCTTATAATATCTTGTTTACACTTCCCTTATATTATATGTTATATTAATATTGGTGTTCCCACTATGTTCCTACATAAGGAGGATCTTTTAGATCCGGGATAACTTAATATATGAATCTATAACTTTATTTCCAGAAGCAGACACAGATCTGGACATTCTTAGCCAATCAGAACCCCCCATCTCCCAATCCCTCTCCAACTATTCCACTATATCCGCCATGAACGATCTCCAACCTCGTCGCATTAGCAGGAACACAAGTCGCAAGATCTCCGTGCCCGAGGAGACCGTCCACCTAAGCTCCGAGCGCGATGAAAAGCATACCCAGACGGAACCCATTAACCTAGTGACGAGCAGCCATAAGCCCAAGGCGGCTGCCTTTGATCCCACGCAGCTGGTGAAGCGGTTGAGCAATCTGATAATGCTGGTGGAGATAGCCCAGGCCCAGGTGGACGTGTGCGAGGTGATGATGCGAAAGATGCCAGAGGAATCGAATGTGGAGTACACCTCGATCCGGTTGCCCCATGTTCGAGTAAAGTCAGGCAATTGCGACTCAATTCAGCGAGGCAATATCAGATCCGTGGTCCTGGTGGCCACCAAGGCAGAGCTCTTCAACTGGGTGATCGACCTGAACGAGTTCAATGTCTGCTACCGCCAGGCGAAGGTCAGCGAGATGATAGTGGCTCCGGTGAGGACCACCATTACCCTGGCTCTGTCCCACAAGGTATCAGAGGAGGGGAAGTCGCCTGAGCAGGGCACTTACTCCATAAATGTGCATGTGGACATGTCGCCCATCAATGTATACGCTCAGCGGGTAGGTAATCCCTCAGAGTTTGTAGTCAATAGCCTTGTTCCACTGCTACATTCAGCTCCATTCTCGAGAATGGTCCAATATTTTACATGGGGAAAAAGAGTCCGTTCAAAATCGACAGACCATCCGTTCACCATTCGCCCCGAAGGTTTCTATACATACTAAAAAAAAAATACCGAAAAATGACGATTATTAGGCGATATTTTTTAAACTCCTTCCCTAAACCTTCCTTCCCATTCCTAATTTCTTATTGTTCTTGAAATTATAAAAAATATCGATTATTAGGCGATATTTCTAAAGTTCCTTCCCTAAACCTTCGTTCCCATTCCTAAATTCTTATTGTTCTTGAAATTATGAATATTTTTTCCCAATTAAAATGTAAACCAAGCCCAATCAGCTTTTCAGATGGAGCTGTGGAACATCCGAAATAACGGAGCAGTAGAACAAGGCTATAAAACTACCCAAATTAATCTTATTTCCAGGTCAAGGTGCTGCACGAGCACTGTCAGATCCTGGCCAAGGCGTACTGCTCGCTTTGTCCGGACGAACCTGGGGCCTCCAAGTGGAAACCCGCTGAAACCAAGCCCAGGCTTGAGGTTTACACGGGCAGCGCGCAGAACTATTCGGTGATCAAGGAGTTCCTGGAGCTGGATCCCAACTTTGAGGCCCCCAAGCAGGAAGCTGCCCCCAAGATCTCGCTGGTAATATTCTGTCAATGGACTATACCCAGAATCTGCTTTGAAATGGAGAACTCCGTGAAGTCGAAGCACAGTAAGATCGTGGTGAGCCTGGAAGATCTCCTGCTGAACATAGACAGACACAGTGACTTCACCAAGATCACCACAAAAGTGGAGAACTTTGCCCTTAACTACTATGAGGAGCGGCAGCAGCAGCAAGAGTGGGAGCGGGTGGAGGACTTTCACATCAAGATGCTGGGCGATGGCGGCACCAACTTGCCGTTGATCAGCGTGGTAGTCACCACTGTGAGCCTGCAGGATCTGTATGCCAAGATTGGGGCTAGGAATCCGCACCAGAAGCAGCACACCATCTCCGAGGTGCTCATCGAGGTGCAGCCCATCGAGATGGTGCTGGACCTGGACCAGATAACCGAGTTTATGGTACCCCTGTGCGAGGTCCTCGAGATAATGAAGAGTCCTGCCCCTGAGCAGGCTGGGTACACCTCTTCTTGTTGTCCGCCAGCTCCCAATCAGATCACAACGGTCCAGGACCTGCCCATGGTGCACCTGAACAGCAAGGGCATCTACGTCTACCTCCCCTTGTCCACGGGGAGGAAGAGCTGCAGTGTCCTGCTGCTCAGGATCGAGAGCATTCAGCTAACACCGAGTCTGGAGAATCCCCTGGTCCGCCAGCTCGTCCGCCCGGATATCTACCAAAAGGCCGCCGAGCTGAATATGCTGAGTACTCCCGGAGCCTTGGTGGAGGACCGGCAGTACGAGCTGAGCGTGAGGAAGGTCTCCCTGTCCACCGGCAACTGGAAGCAGACGCAGCGGTATCGGCGGGAGAAGAGCCTGGCCAGCAAGCACAACAACCCGGCCTTTGAGTGGAACAACCAGAGCCAGGCCACCGAGCTGGACCACATGGAGATCTTCAAGGACTTTGACTTCATCATGATCTATGCGCCGGCCATCAGCTACGATCGCTATCTGGTGTGCGGCCAGAGTGTGGAGTACAACTGCGTGACGGACTTTGTGTCCTCGCTGAACACGCACCAAATCAGCCTCATATCCTGCCTCATTCTGCGCATCCAGCGGCTAGGTTGCATCATCGATCAGGTTTGTGTAGGGAAGAATGAAGCAGTTCCGAAGAAGAGATCCCTGGGCGAGGTAACCAGCGACACCGCCTTGTACTTGGCAGCTAAGCCCAAAAAGTGCTCGAACAGAAAGAGTTCCAAGCAGGAGCTAGGGAGTTCCAGCTTCCTGGATGCCAGAGCCAGTAGCGACATCTTTTACGGCTCCTGCCAAAGCGATTCGGGCATCAACCTGTCGGGCAAAGGCAAAGGATCAAAGGATCAAAGACCTCTGCCTGCCCAAGATCTTCAGCGTGGCTATCCCCGCAGCGTGTCCTTTGTGGCGGGCATATTTGTGCTGAAGATCTATGATGTAATGGAGCTGGAGCAAGGGGATCTAGAGCTGGAGCTGGAACGTCCTGTGCTGAAGCCGCTCCTGTTGATTCTGGTGTCCCAGCCCAGCTTCATGTCCACCCAGAACCTCAAGGCCTCCACAACTCAAGCCTCCATTTTCAACATCAATGTGAACGTGGGAGAGGGCTTGGATCAGTTCAATGAGCCCATCTTTGATACTTTGCCTGGGCAGCTGGGCAGCTCGGGGATTCCCCCGCCCCTGCTGACCCTGAGGACCCAGTACGATCGCCTCAATCAAAAGGAAGTGGATGTGGAGCTGCGCAAGCCCATCCTCCTGCGACTGTGTGAGTCGCGAGTGAAGCAGCTGGCCAGCGATGTGATCCGCATATACACGGTGCTCCACGAGACCCCGTGCTTTGCCGTCCGCAGCCAGCGTGCCGTGGAGGAGGGCTCCCAGCTCCGCCAGATGAAGGCGAACTGCTACAACGCGGACAGGCTGCACTTGTCCAGCGATCGGATCACCATCAAGTTTTACGACGAGGAGCGTTCGTACAAGTGCAGCCTGGTGTGCCTGGACTTCAGCACCCGCTTGAAGTTTAGTGCCCGTCCCCAGAAGGCCGTCATCAGGTCCACTTTGGGATCGATATACGTGCAGTCTGGCGGAAGGATGCTGCTGCATCCGCTGCTGATGCGGATGTCGGTGGACCTGGTCAGTGAGCCCTGGTGCGATGAGCTCCTCATCAATGCCACTTTCAAGCTCAACTTCCTGCACATCGATGCGGGAGTGCTGAGCATTCTACAGGTAAAAAAGGCCCAGGATGGCATTGATCGGATACGGGAGTATGCCAGCCAGGAGTGGCGGCAGTTCCTCCAGCGTCGTCCGGTTTTGGGCACTCCGGAGGAGATACCGCCCTGCGACCTCATCAGGTGCACGCCGTCCAACGAGTCCATTGAGCGGCTCAAGCGGCCTCTGAAATCGAATGCCGAGTTCTACCAGGATGATCTTAGGTGAGGGATCACTCTTTGATCTCTCTTTGATTGTCATAACCCTTTGCTTCTCCCCTACCAGAGCTGGTGCCTTTCAGTTTGTGTATCTCAGCTCGGAGTCCGTGCTGCCCATGCCCTACCAAGTGCAGATCATCAAGAAGAACTATGGCATCATATGCTGGCGCTACCCCCAGCCCCGCCAGATGACCAGCATCCACATCTATCCAGTGCCCATGCCAGTAAGTATTTATTTAAACTAATATTGTTAACTCCCAGGTTTTTAGTTCAAAGTAATAACTGCGGATGGCTTTTAGTTTTGTTACTTTTTCTTTTTCTCGATCCCAAACGTGTCGATCGCTCTTTTCGCCAAACCAAAGTGACCGTTTATTCGGATTTAACTTTATTTTAACATTAAAAATATTACCTTTAAAGGTCAGCCATCCCATCCACATCAGATGCCGCATGGAGTACTTCAGTGAGACGCATGAGACCTTCCTGCACTACTGCGACTTCATGCTCTCGGAGACCGCCACCAGGCAGCTTTCGCCTCCAGATCGTCCCATCTGTGCCACCATATGGAGGGTGGTCATACTGCAGTCCCTGATCGCGGTGGATGGGACCTGCTTTGAGGGCGACACGGATGAGGAGCTATCGGTAAGGCATTCTGGAAGATTATTAGTTATTAAGAATTTCTAGCAAGAACTCCCTGCAGATCGAGTACCTCCCCTCCGACTTCAAGGCAGACGGAAACAATGACTTCATATTGCATCCCAAAGTACTGGTGGGTTGCATGCGCATCGACACCGTCTTTAGGGCCGAGAAGGTGCCCAAACTCCAGGTGCTGCTTTGCTGCCAGGACCTTGAGCTGAACTTCCTGAATCAGCCAGAGGCCGGCGGAGAGCTGCCGCCCCTGCTGAGGGAGTACCACCTCAGGCAGAGCCAGGAGCTAAGCCAAACCTTCCTCACCGTCCACGTGGAAGACCTGCAGGTGCACTCCACGATATATTCGAGGAACGACTTCAGCTTGCAGACCGAGCTGCGGAGTCGGGTCAAGTGCCTGGACTATGGCTTCCTCAACATGCTGGACATCGTGGAGCCCTTGAAGTTCACCAGCTATGTCAGGTTAACCCACTCCCCCCGCTCCTCGGTGGAGGCCAACTTCCTGGTGGACAAGCTCAGGTTCAACTGCGCTCCCTATGTGATCCACACCCTGCTGAGCTCCAAACTCCACTGGCAGGAGGTGCTGCAGCAAAGGGAGACGCGGCATGCTTTGATGCCCAAGTGCTTGGTGGTCAACCGGATGCAGGCACCCCTTTGCTTTGGCCAAACGGGCACGGTTGAGAGGATCGTGGTGGCTCCGAGTGAAGTGCAGTTCTATCACTTCAGGAGCTGCTCCTTCCGGCAGGAGCTGACGTTCTTCGTCGGGAGTGAGTCAAGTGACTCCGTTCACATCCCTCTGAAGTTCGAAGAGGAGCACAGGGTGCAGCACCTGCGGGTGGGAGACTGCTGCTTGACTCTGAAGATGGGCAAGCTGTCGGCCACTCAGATATATGTGCTCATCAAGGGCCAAATCGAGGTGATCAGCATGGTGCCCTATAGTCTGATTGCAGAGTTTAGCTACGAGGAGAATGCTCCGCCGGAGCACCTGCTATCGCCCCAGGAGAGATCCTCCTCCTTCTACCAGAAAGTAACGCGGAATGCTGACATCAATATGCGGTAAGTTCGAGTTTAAACTATAAACAAGTGGGAAATGTACCGTCGAGTGTGACCGACTGTGAGATAGCCGGTACCCAAAGCATTGTGGGCTAAATTAAATTAGACATGAACATGGAAAAAAGAAAATGTTGAGAAATGAAGACAAAAGTTGCTAGAAACATGTTGAGCAACACCCAAAAGAGACAAATGTTTCTGGCGACACTCTCTCAAAAGCTATGTGCTCAGACACCCGAAAAGTATTCCTAAGCAGTGCGATAGAGCGAGAGGATGACTATTGACCTCTTGTTTTGACTCAATGCTACGGAACCCTTTTCGAGTGTCTGAGTTCTTAGCTTTTGAGAGAGAGAGAGAGAGAGAGAGAGAGAGAGAGAGAGAGAGAGAGAAGAATAAGCATAGACAGAAACATTATTATTCAATAACTTTCATGTTTACCATCCGATTTTACTCAAATTTTCAAAACACGTCCGCAAATGCCTACTTATTTATTATATCTATTAACTTTAATTCGATAATAAGGAGTATAGCTTATTTAACGTTTTTTATGATTTTCGGGGGCAGATGTGGGCGTGGCCAAACTTTAAATCAAACTTGATCTGCGTGCAACAGATTCAAATGTTATCACCAAATTTGGTAGCTCTAGCCCTTATAGTCACTGAGATGTGTTGCTTCACACAGACGGACGGACAGACGGACATGGCTAAATCGACTCGGCTGGTGATGCTGATCAAGCATATATATACTTTATGCGGTCGGAGATGCCTCCTTCTGCCTGTTATATACATTCTCGGTTGGCACTAACTTATACCCTATGGGTACCGGGTATAATAACCATTACCTGTTGCTCCTCTTTAGCTTGAAGTTGAGCTCTGGCGGCAAGGGCCGTACTGGCGACATCCCCTTGAAGGCCAACACCAACAACCTGCCCTGGCTGGTAAAGGTGCCTACCCAATCCCCCCAGCAGTTCATCAGCCTGTGGGTGCGGATCCTGCGCGAGGACATTAAGATAGCGAATCCCACCGAAGACTTTCAGCCGCAGAAGATACTGATCTGCATTTGGCCCATCTTTGAGGTGTGCAACATGCTCAGCTGCGATGTCCAGGCAAGGGAGAATACCAGCGAGGAGAGCTCCGCCATTGCAGGAAAGGGCGGCATTTGGGCTCTGAACACGGCCACCACCCACGCCACAGAGCACACGGTGGCCTTTGAGTTTTCGTAAGTTTCTAAAAGATTATTAATTAGAGTATCATTTCTTAGTTTATAATTAATTTAAAGGGGTTCCTTGGGTGATACCTCTGAGAGTGAGTACACTCTCATGTTGAAGACCATGGACTGGCACAAGTTCTTCCACTACGATTCGAGTGTGTGGACCATTGAGAGTGCTCTGCACAAGCTGGGCAAGTCCTGGAGAGTCAAGTGGCCGCTGAATGATCCTGAAGAACTCCGAGTAAACCGTGAGCTGAGGCTACCCTGCCAAAACCCATTCGATGTTAGATACCAAACGAAAGCCACCAGGGAGTTCTCGTGCACCTTGGGCTTGGAGGTGACTCCATGGGGCATGTTCATCAATGCCTCTGGCTTGGATGTGAGACTGGAACCGGCGAGCATTCTCCTCAAAAGCAACAGCCTGGAAATGCTGCCCGAGCTAAGGAGTGCTTTCACCCTGCAAGTTCGCTTGAAGTCGGAATGGATTGCCTCCACACCTATCTCCTTGGAGGAGCAGTCAGCGCCGAGTGCTGGAAGAACCTTGACGCTCCGTGCTAACTCCTTTTTGGACATTGTGATGGTCGAAAAGGAGCAAGTCCTACGCCTGATGCTGGAGTACAAGAAGGAGTCCGACTGCCGAAGGGTTTTCAAGCTCCGCTCCAAGTTTGTGCTGAGCAACTTCACGGATGTGGCCCTGAATGCTTTGCCCCTGGCCATGGACCACAAGGAGACCTCCACGCGCGAGGAGGTAGATGCCTATGCCAAGGCCAAGCAGCACCGCAGTCTGACCTCCGCCAAGGCAGCCAGGGAATGGTAAGGGAGCTCCTCTGAATTCCTTTCCTCTTAGTTAATAATCTCCCCTCTAGCATTGGCAGCACACTGGAGGTCTTCCACGATCTGAGGGCCAAGCACAACTCGGATACCGCCTTCGTGTACTTTGTTTGCTTTAGCGTGGGCGGCCATCGGGATATTTCCATACCCATACCCCTGGCCATACCCTTCACCCGACGCTGCTTTAGTCTGCAGGCGGGTCGGGAGTCCATACCCCTGATGATCACCCTGGTGGAGAAGGACAATGTGCTGTATTTGAATGTGTTCCGGGACCCTGCACCGGCCATTGTCATCGGGAATAACACGAACATCGAGTTCATTGTGGCGCAGACCAGTGCCTCGGAGCACAGCCAGGTGAGCTGCACGAACTCGGAGTTTGTGGGCCGGCACTTCGAGTGGAACCAGCTGGTGCTGGGCCACAGTCAGTGCTACTACACGCCGCCGCAGATGTATGCCAACTTTCCGGACGTGGAGTTCACCATGTGCAACCTCTCCCTGGCGGCCTACAAGGGTAAGTCTTGCTATGTAAGTAAGTCCTTGCTATATATCCTTTTGACTCCCAGGCAAGCAGTGTGGCAAGAGCAAGATAGGCTGGTCAAAGCCCGTGAGAACCGACAAGACGTGGCAGAAGTTCCTCCACATACCCGGCCATGGGGATGTGAAGGTGGTGGTCTGCGACAAGCATCGGGTGATTCGCCTGAACATTTACTACATAGCCCAGCAGCTGGAGTTCTCGGTGAAGGACCTGCGATCGCGCCTGACCAAGCCGGAGAATACCCCGCTGCCAGCTGAGGAGCAGGAGTCTGAGGAGAGGTCTCCCGAGGTGGAGGATCCCCTGCCGGACATGGTGGCCTGCTCGCACTTCAGCGAGGAGTGCGAGGCGAAGCTAGAGACCAGGATTAGGGTCTTTGTCAAGAGCCTCGTGTTCAGCCTGCAGACGGACAGCCGCGAGAGTGACTTCTTAAAGACGGAGGTGTGCAATATCTATGCCGACGACCTGATGGCCATCTACGACGACGAGGAGGATCAGCGGGAGCTGCGCCTGCAGCTGCCCAACCTGCAGGTGGACAACCAGCTGTACTCCAGCGGCAAGTACGATTTCCCGGTGCTGCTCTGCGCGGAGAAGCTGTACAGGCGCAGCTGTGCCCTGCCGCAGGTCTACGACCTGGACGGGGTCTACAGGCTGCAGGCTCAACGCTCACCCGTCTCCCTGTTCACCTTCGTGTTCTACCAGGACGAGATGCAGCTGCAGAGCGTGCGCTGCCAGATTCCCCCGTTCCGGGTCTACATCGAGGATGCCTACCTTAACCAGCTGCTGGAGGCGCTCGTGGAGTGTGAGCCCTCCCACTGTGTGTATAGTCCTGCCGCGGAGCAGGAGAGGTTGCTGCTGTCCGCCGGGCAAACCCTTCTGCCCGACCAGGTGGTGGCCCAATCCCTGTACATATCGGAGCCCCTGCGGCTCAATACTTTTACAGTGGAGCCACTGAGTCTGCTGCTCTCCGTCCACACCTCGTCGAGGCTGTACATAGCTTTGGATCACTCCCCGCTCTCCTTCTCCCGCTACGAGCGGCAGCAGATCCTCACGGTTCCCCTGAGATTCGGCCAGAGCCTGGGCCTGCACTACCTCAGCGGAGCCATCTTTGGCGCCGGCTGGGTGGTGGGCTCGTTGGAGATCCTGGGCAGTCCCAGCGGCCTGGCTCGCTCCTTCAGCACCGGTCTTCGCGACTTTGTGTCCATGCCCGTGCAGGGTCTCTTCCGCGGACCCTGGGGCTTTCTGGTGGGCGTCACCCAGGGCTCCGCCTCGCTGCTGCGCAACGTGACCGCCGGAACGGTGAATTCCGTGACCAAGCTGGCGGGTTCAGTGGCCCGGAACCTGGACAGGCTCACGCTGGACGCCGAGCACATCGAGCTGACGGAGGCCAGGCGGCGGGCAAGACCTCAGGGATTCGCGGATGGGTTAACCCAGGGCCTGACTGGACTGGGCATCAGTCTGCTGGGGGCAGTTGGGGGACTGGCCCATCACACACTGGAGGCGCGCTCCTCCGTGGGGGTCATCGCAGGCCTCACCAAGGGCATTGTGGGTGCGTTCACGAAACCCATCAGTGGCGCCGCTGAGATGCTGGCGCTCACGGGCCAGGGCGTCCTCCATACGGTGGGCTTCAATGCAATGCCCCAGCAGGTGGAACCCAGTGTGACGAGGAACGTGGCGTTGCACGGCAGCTCCTCGCGCATCTGGAGCTACCTGCCCGAGGAGCTGAGCCACGACCAGATGCTGTTCTTCTGCGAAATCACCCTGCTGGTCGGCACACAGCTGCGTCCGGCTCTGGTCTTCCTCACCTCGTCCGTGCTGGCCATCATGCAGCCCGACAGCGAGGACCTGGCCTTCGCCTCACCCGTTTCCAAGGTGGATGTGGTGGCGGACAGGGAAGATCCATCGAAGCTCTACCTCAGCCTGAAGTCCGAGAGGAAGGATGACCTGGAGGGGGTGAGCCATTCTTTTTACTAACTATAATTTAATGTGATTAATTTATTGGGTGCTTTAGCAACTGAACTATACGAACGAGCGGATCATGAAGTTCCTGAATGCCTCGCGACTTCAGAGCATTGCCAACGATTCGCTGACCGATCTGCTGCAGCTCCACGAACAGGACGTCGACGATCGAATCCAGCGCCAATCACAATGTATCTTCTACATTAAACCCAATATTGGCGAGCATCTCATCCACTATCTGAAGGTAATAGGTCGGATAAAGGATTGATGCAGCCCCTAAGTGTCTGGATTAGTCTAAAGTATTCCTAGAATCAAGTGTGTGTATCTTATGCCAAATAAAAGACATTTTTTGTTACATTTTTACAATAAAAATAAATAAATAATAAATTAAAAAAGACAGGAAGCAAACTTCCCTTGCAGATAATAATTTAAATATATTGTGTTTTAATCCGATAACTTTAAAAACAACGACAGTAGACTAATTTGGCTTGAGAAATCTTGGCCTAGCTAAATTATAACAGTTATTTTGGTTTACAAATTCATTTAAACTATTATATTTAGTATAAGCGCAGAAGAAATCGCCATCTTTCTAATATCGCTGTTCTCCTGGTACCCGAAACCCCTTACAGTTGGTTTTCCATCCAATTTCCTCATCGATGATAAAGAAATAATTTAAAACCTTAATATAACAGTTCAAGTCAAAACAGATGCCAACATAACTGTTATAATACTACTTTATAACTTTCAGAACAGCGAAAATCGACTAATTTGGCTCGATAACTTTTGGCCTAGCTTAATTATAACAGTTATGTTGGTTTACAACTTTATTTCAACTGTTATATTAAGTTTAAGCGAAGGAAAAGTTGTTCTCTTTAAAATAAAATATCATATATTAAGTTTTAATACCATATCTCTAAAAACAACGAAATTCTGCTAATTTGACACGTTCGTTCTTTTTGCAGCTTTAGAATTTAGTGGTCCGATTTCGCCCGTTTCGGCATATATACTAACTGCAATATAAATAAAAATATAAAGTTTCAACCCGATTTCAAAAGTAAACCAACATGTTTAAATATATCAATAGCTGTTAGTACCTGCCCCCGCCAAGCCAAGGTGAAGGCAGTCTCCAATTCCGGAAAATTCAATTCAATAAAATTGGTTTTTCGCCAAAACCGCCCCCGGGGCCAAAACAATGAAACTTAAAACTTACAGCTCGAACGTGGAAGCAGCTTAATCATGGCCAGATAAAGCTAGCTAACGCAAAGCCATCGGAGATTGAAAGAAACTTGTAAAAATTAACCTGTCGTCCGCAAAACCGCCGAACGGAAATGCTTGCCATTTTTTCGAGTTAAATATAATTTGCTTGGCTCTCCAGCTGCACAGAGGAAAACCATGTTGAATTATTTGTAATTTAATAAGTGGGTTTTATAATGAAATAAATGATTGGTAATAAAGTGGAAAGTTCGTGAGAAGATGTTAGCTATTAAAACTAATAATATATTTTAAAATATTTATCATTTCTTGTAACTTTGTAAGTTACCCTTTTGGCTGATGTAAATATTTTCCTGCGTGCTTTTTCGCTAGCTTTCCCGGAATGGATGCCTGGTTTTGGCCTTGTGTGTGTGCGGCGGTGCACGACCCAAAGATTCAATTATGGGCGGTTGGTGGCTTGGTGGCCGGCTTCACCGCATCCGCAGCTTTGGCCCGACCAAGTCGCTTTCGCTTATTGAGCCCCCGGTTGGCCTTCTTTATGTGTTTGACATGTCTCCGGAGGGGGTGTGTGCGGCACAGATTTGCACACGGATTCCGTGTATTCCGGATCCCGTGGATCCGTGGGCAGAATGTGTGTGTACGTCTATTGTTTTATGTTTATAAAGGTGGGCCCTTTAACGACTCTACTGTGCCTTGCCCTAAAGTTGGCCCATTGTGTCCGCTTCCGCCTTGTGTTCCCCCGGTCGCATATTTATGCAGCAGACACACACACATTAGCCTGTGATTTGCGCTCATAAGTAGGCTACCATTAAGTTGGAGCTGGAGCTGAAGCTGGAGGATCTTCATTAATGAGCCACGGACCTGGCCAATATAACCCATCTGGACCTGATTGAGGCCCAGCTAACGACCTGCATTTAAAAGGCTTTTCATTCCGCTTTCAAGTACCACACACACACATGTGTGTGTGCCAAAGTGGCCACAAGGCCATCGGCCAATGCATTATGGCGGCGTCTCCATTTTGTTTTGTGCTTTATGCATGGCCTTGGAGGCAGAGGCAGGGGCGCAGCCGGAGAGGGGGCACTTGTTTAGTATGTGCCATTAAGATAAGCCAATAGTTGGTCAGTTCAGCAAGTCGTTTCGCGGCTAAGTACGAACTAATCCTTAAAATGCCATGTCCTTTGTTTTATGCCCTGTTTAGTGCTATATAATGTAACCTCTCAATGGGGTTAATTTGGCAAATAAAAGTGGGAGACTTGAGTGCAATGTTAAATTAATTTAGATAGAAAACCCTAGAAGATACAAATCGAAAGATAGCTAACAAATCAAATCAAATTTCAACTCAAACAAAGTTAAAATAAAAACCCTGTCACTCATTTTTGTGTTCTTCCCTCGAAAAAAGCTATTACTGTTGGTCCCCTTTCCGCCATACGGCAGCTTTAAAAACCCGCGGAAACGGAAACCCCATATTCAGACATCCTGTTGCCATCACAAGGGGCTACACTTGTATCCTGTCGAGTGAAAACGCACATATGGAAATGGGAAAAGAAAGTACACACATTTAAGTATATATCTGGTCAAAGTAGAAATCCGTGTGACTCTCCCGCTAATGTATGGTAAATTCTGTGAAAACAATCCTCCAGTGATTTCAAAAAAACATGCTCCAGCGCGAAAATAATAAGGGATGCTTGCGACCCTAATACACTCTGTATTCTGGTTTAAGTTTAATATTTAAATGTAAACATGGAAAAATAGTAACCACACAACTTAATGCTCTACTTGGGGAATCTTTAAAGCGTGAAACCAATAATAAATCATGAAGGATGTCGAGTACCCTTCATCTCTACCTGTGGCAGGTACGAAAAATCACCGAATTATTCATAACTTGAAGGAATAAAACGGCGGGGAATTAAGTGGGTGCTGAGGGGTGTGCTGAAATACGAGATACGTTCACGCTTCGGTGGCTCAGCATCAGGAGTATCAGGAACATCATAAAATAAAATACACAAAAAAATCAAATGCAATTTTCTCTAAAATGGTTACTGATAAAAAATTGATACGCCAGCGAGAGCGAGCCTAGATGCCTTGTGGGCATATACTCGTATGAAGCCCTTAACACACGCACATATGCACTCGGATATTCAGACTGAGAGATGGCGCCCTAGGCAGTTGGATTATTCATATTTAAATACGTCTTACACTTGGCACTCCAAATATAATATAGATGGAATGGCTGAGCAAACAAAGTCGAGGCGGCAGCGCGGCGTCTGTTGACAGAGTCTCTATATTTGTGCACCCCCGGAAACCCGGAAACCGAATAGAACTTAGAACAACGTTTTGATGGAGCAAGACGCTTTATTCGCAATAGGTTTATATATTCAGACATTTATATTTACACGCACATATACACACTCAAAGTCATTTGTTTGGTTTTTTTTTGTAACAACTTAAGCAAGCAGCCGGAAGCAGCGTTGAGAATAATTAAAAAACTGCGCCTAGGAACCAATCCGAATATTTACAGTTGCACGTTTGGATCTAGTTAATTACGTAATTTTTTTTAAGCTAAACATTAAGTGGACTTGGGCTCGGGAAACGTAGTCTTTGGAGTCTGAAACTGGAACAACCTCTGAAGCGAAGTACTTGAGTTACTTTAAGATGGAAATTCTGTGATATGTTAGGGGGACTGAAGACTATCCTAACTTAGTTTCTGTTTCTTTTCAGAACGAATTGAAGTCGAACGACAGGGTAAAAGTGTAAATTCGAGACCTTGAGTTTAGCTTAGAGCCAGGTTTTGTCATCGCTGGAATCCCGATCCCGGTCCGGATTCCCCCGCCTGTAGTTGTTGTTGTACGGCGAGGAGCTGACAATCTGGGTTTGCAGCTCCACACTCTCGGGCGGATCCACCTGGATAACCGGCTGTCAGGAGAGCAGCTGGGTGGTGGTATTGCTAGTGGAGTTGCTGCCTGAGTTGGTGGCCGAGCCCGTCTGCCCCGTCCAGCGCTGCTGCAGCTCCTGCTGGTAAGACAGCCGCTTCCGGCCGGACTGGTTGTCCAGCTGCTGGCTGTTCCTCAGCGTGGCATTGCGGGGAGTTCCTAAGCGGAGATGGTAAGTAAAGATATAAAGAATAAAAAGATAATTAAGTCCAATCCACTCACCGCAGTGCGAAATTCGATGCGATTTCGGTGAGCTGGGGCAGGTGTAAAGTATCGATTTCTGGGTATCTATCAATGCCAAACTCATTAGTCCTTATTATTTGCTATTCCCCGTGGACGGACACTTACCATTGCGCTTGATGCGGTTGTGATCCGGCGAGCCGGAGCAGGAGTATCGCGACGTCAGGTTCTCCCGCCGGCTGAAAGGCTCGGTGCCCACGCGGACAAACAGGCACCAGCGAAAGACCATTTTGAAGCCGTAACGAAACCTAAACGGGATTCAAAAACTTAATTAGTAAGTAAACAACATAATCGATAATAGTTGGCCCTCGTTTAGCAACAGGTATATTCCCCAGCCAGTACAGATCCTAAGTGCTAATAAAGCCCATTCCAAGGGTATGTCCACCCCAACCTTCACCAGACTTGTTTAATCGAGGATTTATGGCTGGCAAGTCTGGCCATCCTTGGAGCCCATCAACTTGCTCTATTTACGCAACTATTATTGCTCCCTTTAGTACATCGACCTACACACCACATAGGAGTGCTCGGGAGTGCCTCCTCGCGGCAACTTAATATCTCCATGTTCCCCGGGGGCTTAAATAAACCCTTCATCGTGGTCGTTGTCGTCATCATTTGCATATGGGGCGCCATCAATTGACAGGAGCTCCTGGCTGGCCACACGTGCTGGTGTGAATGCCTTTTATTATTTTCGTTTTTTTTCGCGGAGAACCCATTATCCCGGGGCTCCGTTCCGGGCCAGCGTTCCACCATCAGTCAGATATCCGCTGACTGAGCGGAATTAATTGCAATCCGTAACGCTTTTCCCGGACACGGACGCGCGAACACCAACTGCCAATTTGTACGCGTCCGTATGTAACATACTATATACCTTATACTATACACTATATACCATATATATGTGCGTGCAGTGCCTTTGTTTAAGTCCGGATATGGTACACCGAAGGCGGAGATAATAGTTCCGAGAGCTAGCATTTTTTCCGACATTTTTTGTTATGTTTCAAACTTGTTTTTGGTGTTTTTAAGGTTGCTCAAAGTTGAAAAGTTAAATTTGCATCAAATACTTTGTGTTGGCTTTACGGGAAAATGATTCTGCATAATTTACTAACTAGTTTGAAACACGTACTATTTTTAAAATATTTTTCTTTATAAACTTTTAGCTAGTTATTAACTGTTTAACCCCAGCTGTAACTAGTATTTCGAGAATCATGTTGTCATTTATATTAACCAACTATTTTCCAACCTACAACCCCAACTAACCACGGAAATGCTGTGCCTGTCACCGCGTTGATAATGATGACAGAGACATCAGTTTCCGGGTAGGAGAGTCCTGCGACTGCTAATCCGTCGAAGGGTATCCTGCTGAGATGCCCCCGAAAGCCACTGCACTTAGTGGCCTAATGTAGCTAATTCAACCGCAAATTACATGATTCGTTGTGGGTTCGGGCCACTCACCGCGAGTTCATCCAGCAGTATATGATGGGGTTGTACATGGAATTGCTCATGGCCAGCCAGTAGATGGCCAAGTACAGCTCCTGGATGAAGGGCGCCTCGGTGATGGCCGGGTAGCAGGATGTCACAATAAAGTAGCTGTGAAAGGGCAGCCAGCATATGGCGAATATCAGGACAACGACTATCATCATCTTCACCACCTGAGGAAATTGCACAAATTTAATATATTTTAATTGTTGAAGGGGAAATTAATTGATTTTAATTAAAAAGGTGAGAGCAATTGAGCTATTTGGTTGGAAAGTAAAAGGGAAAGGTAAAGGATACTTTAGTAAGTAAAGCTCTATAGTATTTATTTTTTTTAATATACGATTTTATGACACAAAAATATTTGTATTTATTTATACTATAAATATTAAGTGTAAATTTTTAGCGCCTTGAAGTAAATAATGCTTAAATACCTAATAAATCAATTAAAGAATTCCGATAACAGTATTTACCGATTATCCTATTATTTATTTCTCTTTTTTATGGCTTTTTAACTTTTCAAAAAGTAGCATAACTCCAGCAACTTAAGGTAAAGTACATAAAAAGTGGTAACAGATTGCCAGGGAAAAGTTGAATAAAAGTTAAAGTTAAATTGAAACAAAAAGCCAAACAATGCCAAATCATTTAAGGCAAATCAATGCATAAAAACAAGGAAATAATAGTATTTGAAACACAAACTGTCTGCACTTTTACCCCCATTGATGAGCACTCAAAACGCCCCAGGAGATACGAATCTCGGGCGAAGCAACAACCAGCTCTAATTACAGTCCAGGGAACTTTGGACTTCACACTTACCCGCCGCTTGCTCCGGACATTCTCCACCTGCCGCGGAGTGCACTCGCCGATGGTCTTTGAGCCCCAGAGCTCGATGCCCACCCGTGAGTAGGTGACCGTCATGGAGACGATGGGCAGGAAGTAGGTGAGTATCATGATGAGAATATTGTAGCTGCAAAAATGGGGACAAAGGCGGCCCAATCACAGATAGATAGAGTCGATCAGACATCGTGTTTACAAGTCGTGCAAATGCTTTTAAAATCCCTATCGCTCCATCGTACATTGTTGCCGACTTTCCGCTTTCGGCTCTCTGGGCCTTTGTTTTATTTTTTTATTGAGCAAGTAGCAATTTGGAATGAATCTAAAATTAATGGCCTTGCATGTGGGACACAATGCATAACACCAGGGGACACAGGACACCCACTGCTACCAAATTGCCATACAAAATGGCTGTAAAAAGCAACACGTTTTATATGGTTTCTCTTCCTGATTTGCCGCCGGCAACCAGTACCATTCAGCTTCCGGGGATTCAGTGTTCTGGGGTTCGGGGTTCGGTGCTCAGTATTCAGCATTCGGTATTCAACCATTCAGACATTCCTTTTTTTGTTTTATGGAAGCGTCTTGGTTCAGTTGAGTCTCCGAATGTCAGCTTTTACGACCCGGTTCCCCAGATTATCCCCGCAGCCCACACTGGCTCCCCGGAATCCGATTGTCTCTGGGTGCATGTGCAACCTCTGGCTTGAATGACGTTCTGATTTTTTGATCTACAAACTCCTAAGAGCTGGGAATACAATGCACTGTACACTGAAGAAAACTAAGGGACAATTATGTGTACTTCTTCATATAATAATTAAAAAGTTAGGAATTTTTAAATGCTGAAGTCAAAGTGGTCGAAAAACTCACTAAAATCTTGTAAAAGTGAATCAGCAGACTTGGTGGAAGAAAGAATGTTCTAAGAGTTTTTCCTTGAAAGAATTTCTTTCACTAATAAATATTAAACAATAACTGAGGTTATTGTAAAAGAATTTTAGCAAGAAATTTCTAATGAAAATAAGCCCTGAAGAACCATCTTTGTCTCCTACTTTTACTCCAGTGTAGTGTCCTCTCCTAAATCATTCCTTTGTCCCAAGTTCTGTGGCATTGGAATCGTTGTGGATATTGAGACCCACTACAGCCATGAATTCGGCTTCAGGGGTGTGCTTTTCGGTGTTTTTTTTTTTTTGAATACTCACAGGGACTCTAGCGTAGAGTGATTGGTTTGGCCATCCGGCCACTCCGGATAGCAGACGGTGCGCGGACTTTGGCCCTTCACGGGCACCTCCTCCGTCCGGTAGAAGATCATCATGGGGCAGGAGATGAGCGTGGAGGCCAGCCAAATGGCCGCGGCAATGGCCAAATTGCATCGCTTGCTCATCCGTGGCTGTAGCGGCCGTATGATGGCCACGTATCTGCAATGGAGAGGCAAAGAGAGGTGCCATTTAGCACAGGGCGCCGGCCATAAGCTGATTATCGAAAAAAAACTCCGCGAAATCCAATTAAAGGCGGCTCCCGGGAAAAGCCGAAAATTAATTTAATCTCCTGGGTTTCGGGATGCCTCTGGGGTGGGGCAGGATCAGCGGATACCGACAGGCAATAAAGGCTCGAGTCATTAAGTGCGGGAGTTTATGGTGCCAGGAAATAACTGTGGCTAGAATGAATGAATTTCTTTGGTTTCTAGAATTTTAAATAATTTCTTGAACATTTTCTAGAAGATAGAAGTTAAACACAAAATATTCACTAAATGAACTCGTAATCAATTGACCGGATTTGTTCGTTTTATGAGCTCCAGCTTTGCCCCATAAATAATTGCTTTCGAAATATGCAAAACATTATTTATGCATATTCCTTCAAATGCCAGTTTTCTGTCGACTAGACAGAGTTCAATTCGATTTATGCGCCCGGGATCTGAAGTAGATTACTTCTCTTCAATAAATTGTGTTTGAGGCTTAAGTGGGTGGAACATTATTTATTTATGTATTTTTCAGGAACGTGTATTTTGATGGGTTCTCTCTCGATGTGAGCTTTGTGACAGGCCATCCATGCATGCGTGCGCTGACCTATGGAAATCCCATTAAAACGAATGGGTTGCGTATGCCCCTTGACCGTGATTGATAAGGGTGCATTTGCATAGAGGCGCTCATAACCCTTGATCCTTCTCAAAGCGCGACTCTACACCCCCCAAGCTCACCTGTCGATGGAGATGGCCATCAGGGTGAAGACGGAGGCGCAGATGCTCAGCATGGCGATGAACTGGGAGAGCTTGCAGTAGAACTCGCCGAAGGGCCAGTCGCTGTCCAGCATGTAGTAGTAGTTGAAGGTGACGTTCAGGCTGGACACCATGGCGTCCGCAATGGAGAGATTCACTAAGAGGGGAGAAAAGTAAAATAAAAGAATATTTAGGTAATTATTTGTATTATTTTTAACGAAATTTCCATTAAACACCTTTAGGTAACCTTATTCTTAATATTTCTAAATGAATTTGCTTTGAATTAAATATAATAAAATAAAATAACGCCCTTTTTGACATTTTTACCATCTCAAAAGGAACCCCATTATTACCCATAATAATAGACCAGTGATCTGAGTTTTTTTGCATTTATTTTTAACATTTAAAATAATTGTAATGAACTTTTCTTTAATATTAAAATAAAAACACCTTATTCTTAATATTTCTAAATGAATTCCCTTTGTATAAAATATAATAAAATTTAAAAAAAAACGTCCTTTTGTCATTTTGAACTTCGCAAAAGGAACCCAATTATTACCATAATATTTGACCAGTGATCTGAGATTTTTTTCCGTGTACTGAACTGGAAAAGTCAGTAGCAAACAATCACTCTTATCTGCTCAAGAGCCAAAAGTAAGCAAATTATGCGTAAAAACAAATAACAAAGAATTTTTCTAATTACACAACCTTGGCTGGTCGAAAAAAAAAGAGAGAAAACTTCGCCACCTTTTATTTATGCGTTGGTACATTCATAATTACTGAGGAATAAAGTGCACTTTCACTGGCTTTTCCCCGACGAGTGGCAACCATATTTTCGTTTTCTTTTCCATTTTTTTTTTTTTTTTGCTCTCCTGACAATCAACAGGAAGTAGCGGAGTAGCTATAGCGATGGCAGCCATCATTCATTACTTGATACACTTTTATTGTATTTCATTTGCATTTGGGCCGATTTACATGCCAATGAATCAGCCAAAGCACAAAGGCCAGGCCAGGAAAATATATACGAAAAAGCGAAACGAAGGCGAAGACGAAGCCAAAAAAGGAAAAGAAAAGAAAAGAAAAGTCCCCGCCTTTGTTTACTTTTCATTATCTGCTGGAGATAAGGCGACGGAGGCGCCCGAGAATAGAATAAAAAGCAACACGAAGCACCTACAATAAAACAAATGTTCTCTTTCGAACATTAGTCCTGGTCCCCTCATGTTATTCCCGATTCCCGAGTCCTGCGACGCCTACTCCTAGGACAAGATGCGACACGAGGCGACGTGTCGCATTGTAACAATCGTCTTGGCTGCTCCCGGGGCCATTGACTATAGCGATTGCCATTTGCCCCGGGGCCTGGACCTGTCAGCCACGTAGCCAAAATATCGATTCTGGCCCCATTTTAATTAATAACAAAATGGAGAACTTTTTTTTAGCGTGAATTCCCGCTGGGAGAACACTCTTTCCTATTCCAACTGATATCCTTGTGGCTTCTTAATTCGAAAAATTAACAGAAAACTTTAAAAATAAATAGCTTCTAAGAGAAGAAATATTTTATATTATATACTTGAAGTTAGGGCTTTGATTTATTAATAATTTCTTGGTAAATAAATTAAAAGAAAACTTCAAAAATAAATAGCTTTTATAGCTAAACCTTGAAGTTTAGGCTTTGAATTATTAATAATTTCAGCTAAATAATGTACTGGAAACTTTTAAAAAAATTAACAAAGCAATCAAATAAGATTCGTTTTAAATTAAATGCTCCATTGAACCGAAATAATCTATACTTTGATTCGGTTTCTGAAGGCCTACCATTAACACTCACTTTAATGGCGAATGTTGTATTTTATTAATAAATTTGTCTGATCCTTAACGAGAAAGTACAGAGACTCCTGCTACGAATCATGCCCGGCCTCGACGAACTCAAACAAAAGATGCAAATACGCATTGATAATGAACCCAAAGAAGATTATCATTCGGTGACTGGCTACCTACCCCCCGAAGCCTGAAACCCGAGCCCCTAACCCGATTCCGAGCCCCAGCCCGAGAGCTCCATCGGGGCGGGCGAAGCTGTTCCAGATGGCTGTGATGTGAATTTGAAATTTTCAGGCCCAAAAATGATTAAAACGTCAGAACTTGTTACTAATAATGATTGCCAATGTGTATTTATAAATGCAAATTCAAAAAGCCCCACCAAAGCCTGTCAGCTCAGCGGGCATTTAGTTTACTTAATAATAATAATAATAGCAATACTCATTACCAAGTCAGACAGAGAGGTAACTTTTTCCATTGTTATTTGTTGGATTCGGAAGCGGTGGCTTAGGTGGCTTAGTTACTTTGGGTATTCTCTTGAAATAATTGTGCATGCCTAATGCAAGCACCCCTCAGATATTCCTATATCCTCGGGGCACTTGCCACAACTTGGCTTGGTAATGACATTATGATTGGATAGCAAGTTGCAGTCAAAGTTTCCTGAAACTTTGCACAAGCACCGCTTGATGTTCCTAGGCAGGAGGCACTTAATTTATTAAAAGTGTGCTTAGCCCAAATTTAATTGTGTGTGTTTGACTGCAAATTAAATGCACTCGGAAACGTGACTCAAAGCAGATTGCAGATTTAATTAATTAAAGTCAGGCTCAGAGAGTTCATAACTTGATTTTGTGCCCAAAGCTAAGGATATTAAAATTAATGCCATCCCAGGTTTCGTTCGCCCTCGCTTAGTTCAAAAAGGAGGACGTGGTTGCCACGTTATAGTAAGTATCTACGAGGTGCAACAGGGCTGGTGCAGCAGCCATAAATAGGTAATCGACAATCCGACCTTCCGCCTGCCAGAAGGAGACTTAAATACAGCCTTGGGGCAAGGCAACCTCGGAGGGTCTAACTAAATACAAAAGGGAAGTAAGTAATTGGGGAAAATGTCTAAATTAAAAATAGTTGCAGCCAAAAAATAATTAAAGCTCTCCGCTAAAGAGCAGGGTATTTATTATTTTCCTTAAATTTCTAGGAATTTCTTGAGTGGAATTTAAAGTAGAGAGTCATAGTCAAAAAGGTAACTTAACCCTGGGCAAACACGGCGTATGCGTGATTTTTCATCGCTCATACGCAGTGTTTGCACACGTGACATCTGGCTGTAAATCAGCTCACTCCACTCACTCACCTATAAAATAGTTGGTTACCGTCCGCATCCGCTTGGTCGTCATCACAATCCAGACAACAATTAGGTTGCCGCCGGTGGCCACAATGACCATGCCGCCAAAGAGTATGCTCCATAGCACCTGGCGCCACCAGGGGACCACGAATGCAAAAGAGCCAGCCGTCTCCATGGCCGCCGCCGCATCCTTATCCGCATCAGGCAGGTCTGTGGATAGACTAGAGGAGAGTAGGGAATATGGGGAATATGGGGATGCGATGGGGAATTAGTGACATTGAGATTAAGTGTGTGTTATGTTTCACGGCGTCGTACCACCGCTACGCCATAAACGAGTGCCAAGTGGGTGATGTGTCTATGTAAGCAGGCAAATGGGGGTGTTCTCTGATAATCTACATATACGTTAACTGAGAGAAAATTGTATTTAAGGCATTTTGTGAAAGGTCTGTCAAAAAATATTTATGTAATTTTGTTTTAAACATAATCTTCTTTTTATATGGATTTTTTCCCTTTCTAATTTAAACTCAAGAATCTCAAGAATCTTTGTTTATATCTCAATCCATAAAATACTAAGGTATATCAAAGAATATTTATGTAATTTTGTTTCAAACATAATATTCTTTTTATATGGATTTTTTCTTTTCTAATTTAAATTTAAGAGTCTTTGTTTATATCTAAACCCATAATAGATTAAGGATTCTGCTTAGTGTATTTATATGTGCGACTCCAGGATGTAGTCGCTCTTAAGCGTGTGTAATTGTGCGTGCGTTGACAAATCCGTGTTTTTCTGCAGCGCCGTCTGCCACATAAAACATCGGCCCTGGATCCGGCTCCGGATTCGGGTTCGGGTTCGGGTTGAGCCGCAGGCGGGTGAGGGGACTAGGTCTAGGACCCGGGGACTCCACTCACTCATCGGCGGCTGTCGTCATCTTTTTAATATTTTGTGTGCTCGGCTTGTTTACTTAGGTTCGCATCTACAAGAGTGTTTAAATAGAGGGTCTCTGGTCTGTAGGAATGGAAGAGTGGGGGTCGGTGTGTCCTTATTGGATGACAGGACACATTTAATATGCACGCAGTGGGCTGGAGATGGCACTAAATTGGCTAGGTAGTCATTAATGCTCTGTTTACTCACTCCTCAGAGCAATTAAAAAGATGCCCACATAAGACATAAGTAATTCTCACTTTACACTTTACGAGCCCCGTTCTCTCGCATGACATGACGAACTGCCCGGGGATTTACATACTATAAAAACCCCTCTGGTTTTGGGGCTCCTAATGCAAAGAGGATTATTGATTTGTTTTTGTGGGCTGGCGTTGGCACACAGATAGGCCTCGGCCTGGCCTCTAAGAAATGGGAAATGGCTGGGAAAGGAGGCAGAAACAAAATCATGCAGCCCCGGGCAAGGAAAATGTCATGGCAAACAATACAAAAAAAAATTCTGCTACTATAATGCCGCTTTCTCCTCCACAAACCTTCCCTTCCCAACCACGTCTCAGCCATTGATGTTGAGGTTTAAATAGTGCACAGTTGCAGGATAAAAGGAGTACATCGGCTTGGAAAAGTACCTCAGGATTATGGGGAAAAAAATACCAGTTGTTTTTTGTTATTTGTCAAAATGTTGCTGATTAATGTGAGTGCTGAGCAGTAATTACAGCAGCCCTAAATACCCTTGACACGAAATAAATCAATTAGAGAAAGAGCAAATCTTTAAGACAATTAACTCACGTTTTTGCTTAGGGAATGTACTTTAACATTATGAAACCTTGTTCACTTAATTCAAATATATCGGTATTACCTTTATTTTTTATTTATTTAGGTAAATATAATTTCGATTATACAAAATATGATCTTCTAATCAAATAAGTTCGAAAACCAAAAATCCCATTTGTAATACAACCCCTGGGAACAAAAACAGTCTTCCCAAATAGTTTTAATCTTCTTTGCCTTGAAACCAAAGCTCTTTTGTAAAGAATATTTTTGTCTAAGAGCCTTTTTGCCCATTTAGAGTATATATGTTTCGTCCTGCTGAATTTAGGCAGCTCCTTGTTGCCTTTTTATTTGCACATAAATCGGACGTAGTGTCTGCGCAAACAAATAAGGAGCCTCAAAAAAAAAATACAGAAAAGAGAGAAAATCTGAATGGCAGCAGCCAATGGAACCGGGATTGAGTGTTGAGCACAGCCCGAAGGATGTGATATGCGCAAAAAAGGAGAGTCAGTCGGCAAATGTATTTTCGATGCGTCAGACGCAGCCATATCATAATAATTATCCGACAACTCCTTATGGGAGGCGGCAGTAAATTGGGGACATGTCTACAAAAAAAGTGCCGGCGCTTTTTGCAGCTGCTCCTAGGCAACCGACTATAATAGGGAATATACAGCTCTCCATAGAATATAGGACAGAATAAACGGCAGCACTTTGGGGGCCCGCAGTTTTTTGTGTACAGTATTTATGTGTGTAGCACCGGCATTAACTTTTCCGTACACTCAGAGCATTGGGAAGCTTTTAGATTAAGTTTGGAAACATTTTTCAAACTCAGAACAAAGTTACAAAAATACAAAAAAAAATCCCTTGACTTAATTTGTAAGATCGCTGTTCTGAGTGTACCCTCATCCCTGCCCTCATTCGCTATTTGCTCTCCCTTCGTTATATATTTGAAACGGAAGTGAAGAACCAACACTGAGCGGACTAAACGGAAATGCTCGACTGAATGACTGAATGGCGGAATGGCTCAAGCGGAGGCGTCATTAGAGATGCATGTCCATGGAGGCGGAGGTGGCGGAGGCACAATCACGGCCACAGCTGAAAGAAGCCGCGAATCAGGAGGAGCAGGAGCACAGGGAGGAGGTCGGCATCATCATCAGCAGCAGGATTCATCAAGAAGCCACGGAATCCAGAAGTTATGGCATCCCATTTCCATTGGCACAATGCAGTGGCGTTGCCAGGGGGCTATTGGGGGGCTTAGCTTCCTCATTAAAAATCTACTAATGCTGCCAGTGTTTTATTTTTGAAATAGGTCTTTCAGAGCAGACTTAAATAGTTAGTCTCGCCTTGCTTCATTTAAAGGTTGAATTAATTAAGATGGCTGTTATTTATAATTTATTTTGGTTAAGATCATTTCATTACTCCTACTATTACTCACAATTCCCTTTAGAAGTTAACAAGAATTCTTATATAAAAAATAGTCATAGAAATTATATAAAATTTAAAATAAAAAATACAAGCCTCCCATTTACTATCAATTTAAACTAGAAATATTTTATTTCCTTCACCTTTTGCCAGTGATTACCCACGCATTCCTGGGTATTTATTCATTTCCTCAATCTGCCGAGCCATTAAACGCTCTATAAATTATTGATGAATCGAGTGGGAAGCCCCTACTAGGCGGAATCCTGACTACGCCACTAGGACGTCTTACCAAGACGATAGTGGGCATGTGCGTGTGCTTCAACATTAATTGGGTTTTGTGTCATAATTAGGCATTAGAAAGGCACCCAGATCGGGGCTCAACTCACGTTTGGCTGTGATTGAAGGGGCTGCCGGTGGTGGAGCTGATGAAGCCGGCAGTGGACTGGGCAAAGTCCTGGCCAAAGTCGGGCAGCGGGGTGTGATTGGTCACCGCGAGGACACTGCTCATGGCGGAGTACAGGACGGCGGCGGCGGGGGTGCTCCAGTTGCTCCAGGAGTAATCGTCCGCCTCGAAGTCGCTGCTGCTGCGGTTTTCCATGCTTATCTCTCTATTCTTAGTCCTTGGTCCTTGGACCTCTGGCTGGGGGCTCTCGGAGTTAATGTTGCGTATCCCTTTTCGTTCTCCTATTTGCTTTCCATTTGCCAACTCTTCTCGACCTGAAAAACGCAAAAAGGAAAACGAGGGAGAAGTCCCATCTAATTTCATTTCTGGCATGCTTTATTTTGTTAAGTCCTATTTTATTTTCGTTGTGCGATCTTTTGATGCTCATTTTCAGTGAAAACTTTTCAGATTCCCTACTCCTACGTGCTCATGGCGGTTAGTATTCATATCGATTTTGATTTCTTCTCGACTTTGTTTCTTTTTCGGGGACGTGACCGGCCCAAAATCTCTCACGCTCTTCCGCAGAAGTTTCCTGCTTTCCTGCGGTAGTTCCTCCGAGTAATCTGACTTAGGACTACTCGGCTCTCTCTTCAAAGCGAAAAACAAAGTTCCCTAAGTGTGCAGCTCCTGATGAGGCCTCGTCCTGGAACTGGTAGCCATTAGTGACCCGGATGGGATGTCTTGGAAACTTTTCGGGGGCGCTAAATGCCGGTGATTTGTCCAGTTCGAGACAATAATTAAAAATATTCCAAGACCTAGGCATTAATGAATAGAGAGGCTTTAGACAAAAATAAAACATGAATGCCAGGAATTTGCTGCTAGGAAATAAGGTACTTAATAAAGTTCACATAAATTTTGTAAAGAGCTCTTTATTCAAAACTAAATTAATTAGTCTTTGTTAGAGAAATATTAATAAGAAAATTGTACAGCTCTTGAAAATAAATTTTGATGATATAAACATCACATTTCAGACAAACAAAGGTAGCAACAATTATTTCTAAATGTTTTCTTTCATTTGCAATGAAAGCAATCCATCTCTTGATTCGTTGCGTCATTTATTTTTGGCCAAAAATAGTAGACACATAATTGAAAAAAACGAGACCCAAAGGAGCTTTTTGTTTTTATGCCTCCCTTGAGCTAGATTCACCTGCGTTTTGAGTGCCACCCGATGAAGGTAGACAATTGTTTCAAAATGGCTGTAACCTTCCTTTGGACCTAGTCGTCCTTCAGCTCTTGCCAGGATCTGTCTCTGGCAGCTCGAGATAATTGCGACGGCCAGTCGCGTCACTTGAAGTTTAACAAAACGATAATCCAAGTAGCTGCTTTATTCCCTTTTTCGGGCCATTTTTTATTACTTCGCTCGCTGGCTGACACACTTTGTAGCTACACGTTTCTTTGAGCTGTGATGGCCAAAGCGGAATTGGGTCTTTATTCAGGTTAAGTAGACTCTACTAGGTCAGCTTTCTGGCCAAAAGCCAGTGAATTCCATAAAAATACTAGGTAACAATATGATAGATAGCAGGGTGTGCCTAAAAGGAATCAAAGGTTTAAGTTGTACATTTAAATATAAGCCCACTATAGACTTTAGTGTGGCTGTATATACTAAGGCTGTACTAAAGGGATTTAATTTGACAGCTTATATAATTACTAGACATTAAATATTTATTGCACAAATATTTAAATATTTTGTATATTGTGAAGTCCAAAGCTGCAAAGATAATGTTTTAGGCATTTCAAGAGCCTTCAATGTGACTTTAAAAGATTTAAATATTGTAAGTTAAGTGTTAAATAAATGTTTCAACTTATAATTAACATGTTCCAAAAAGTAAGATATTTTCTATATATTTCATAAGCTCATTGCATTTTTTACACCCTTATTAGTCAAAAAATCATTATAAATATATCAGCAAAAATAACCTTCTTATACAAATAAAACATTTCCCAAAACTCCTACAATTTTTTCACTCTGTTCGAATTTATGTGTTGGAAAACATAAAGTTTATCAGAGTTCAGTCAATAGTTGCGAACCAATTCCCGTCCGGGTAGAAACAAGGCTGCATCGGAGGAGACGCAGCGCATCGAAAGCTATTAAACAAACAGCAGAAATCAATTGCCGGCAGCTTGTCTGGCGGGGAAATGATTACCAACCGAGAAAACAAAGCATATGCCGCAAACAAATTAATAAGTTCCCCATTCCCAATACCCGTTGGCGGTTGGTGTTTTCTCGAAACTGAAGTGCAGCCGATGACGAGACAGCGGCGATGCACTCGTAATGAAAGGCAAACAATCTTCAAAAAGAATGTTGGCCATAATTGGCAGATCGTTTGTTTCCTAGCCCCTACAAATAAACGCATTCGGAGAGCAAAAACAGGGTATTGAAAATAATTTTAAGGAAAAAATAGATTGCCTGGAATGGGGTTTCTTTATTTGGGTTAATTCTTTATTATTTATGTGAATTTTTTTAATTAACAAAATTGTTTCAAGCAAACTGTGTTTAAGAGTAAAGCTTTTAAGTTAATATTTTTAGTTTTGCAGAAGATGCTGAGATTTTAGTGCCTTTTGGTGGTAGATACAAAAATCGATATTTAAATATTGCGATATAACATATGTACATATGTGCGATAATGTCGGATCAATAAATAAATATAAAGTCTAAAAAATATAGAAATTTATTTCCTTTTTTTGTTTGTTAAATGCGATATTTTTCGATAGTTAAAATTTCGATTTTGGAACTTTGTCTCTCGATATACATCCAGAGGTGGTAGCTAAGAACGATAAAACATCGATAGGCAGAAAAATTCATAAATAATCGCCTTTTTTCCCAACAATCAAATATTTTTCCATAGAAAAAATGCTGCTCAGTCCACATACCCATACAGCAGGCTCACACCCTGTATTCAACCCTCCCCAATAACTTAAAGTGGACCCCCGATCGCCCTTTTTGACTGATGTCCGTTCAAATTGCGTTTTCTGCAATAATCGCAAAAAATTAGATTCGCATTTTTGTGTGCTAGGGAATTTCAGTGAACTTGAAAAATGGCCGAACTGTCACGTTCCATGGCCAGCCACCGAAAAAGTGATGGAAAGTGCTGATACAGTGGCATTCCGTGAGGGTTGCGTATACGCCGTGTTGTGCCATCAGCCAGCCAAGCTAGCTGTAAACTTTAAATGAATTTGTCTTGCTGCTCGACAGCGGCGTTTGTTGTTTCTCCTAGGTTTTCACGTTTTTCCCCCGAGTTTTCTAAGGCCCACAGATAGTCGTAGCTCGGCGCAACAGTAGCCGGGGCGAGTTGAAAGCTTAGCAGTAGTTGAGTTAAAGTGTTCCAGACACCGGCGGGCTCTTTAAAATGTCAATGCAAATACTTTGAAGTAGGGAACTCTGAACCGACTTGCTTAGGCAAACAAAGCTAAAGTGGCAAAAATTAAAATTTTGTTAGGAAAAGAACAAGCAAAAATATATTCAAAATTAGTTCTTAGTAATTATTTAACTTTTCACTTCATTTTAAGGAAAAAATAGGGTTGTAAATGGTAAATTCTCAAGCTGTTAGGCTGTTTCAAATCAGATAAAAAGTTTTAATAGGCTTTAAGATGGCTTTCCATTTTTCTGTGACTATCAGTCACATTTTATTTTCAGCATTTTTTCAAATATTGACTTTGTGATTTATTACTGTGTTATTTTACACAGTGTATATTGTATACTGTTACTATATATAGTAACTTTTACAATTTTGTTAGGAAAAGAACAAGCTAAAATATATTCAAAAGTAGTTATTTAACTTTTCACTTCATTTTAAGGCAATAATAATAGTAAATAGATAAAAAGGTTTACTAGATAAAAAGTATTACTAGGCTTT